>JANQBM010000505.1:0-13365 GCA_025594535.1 Erythroxylum domingense | reverse complement strand
TTCTCCGATTCAAGAGTTGGACTCCGGTACGGGATCCAACAGTTGGGATCCGGTCTCCGGGTCGGGGCCTAACACAAGGCTACAGTTATTAGCCATTTGGTTGTTAAGAATTAACTTAAAATCAAGGATAGGTGTATTGGAAGTTTAGGAAGTCATGATCCTAAATGTATATTATGTAATACTGATTTGGAAACTATCTCACAATTGTTTTTCATGCAATGACTTTGGTATCATCTGAAATCGAACTAAAAACATAATGAAAATCCATTGTTCATAGATTACATAGAGAAATATGATTTTATGGGCCAACAGAATGTGTAAACACTTGAAGCAAGATGTGGTAATCCTAAAAATTGCATTGACATGCTCCATTTATTCTATTTGGAGGGAAAGAAATAATAAGCTCTACAGAGGTCAAAGGAGGGAAGCTACAATGCTAAGAGATGCAATGATTATAAATGGTGAACCTTTTAGAATCTTTAAAACAAATTAGGGTTTTAGACAAGGTGATCCATTATCATTTTATCTATTTGTAATTATTATGGAGATCATATCCAAAATGGCCTTAATCCACATTAACAATGATCCTAGTTTCAAATATCATTACAAATGTATCAAACTTAAGATTTTCTAGCTCACTTTTATTGATGATTTGCTCATGCTTTTTAGATCCAACCCCTCATTGAGCAAGACTCTCATTAGTTCTTTGGGGGCTTACAAAACTATCTTAGATTTAGCTTTCAATCCCTCCAAAAGTGCATTTTTTTTATCTATAGGTTCTCATTCCATTGTTGGTTATTTTTCCATCTCATTGAGTTTAATTCACCTATAGCCTCCATTCAAGTATCTTAACGTCCCTATCTCCACCAAGAAGCTCAATGCTACTGATTGTTCCCCATAATCAAAGAAAATTACATTATTAATCTAACAGGTTCCTATCTTATAAGGGAATATAGTCACTTGCCACTTTAGTATTATATAATATCTACTCATATCGGTATTCCCATTTAACCATTCCAAAGGAGTTATAAAGAGAATTGATAAAATGATTATGGACTTTATCTTGAGTAAAACAAGCATAAATTGTAGGATTCCATATATTAAATAGAACATTATATGTTTACCAAAAAAACATAGGGTATTAGGCATTACATCCATTAAGAAGATGAGAAAAATCCTACTTACAAAGAAGTTTTGGAAATTATGTTCAGAGAAAGAAAAGTTGTGGGTGGGATAAATCTATATTTATGACTTAAGAAAGTATCTATACTATTAGCATCTATCCTACGCACTTTTAGACTTTTCAATAGATTTTAAGTACAAAAGATATGATACATCCACATATGATGTGCAAGGCTACTAATTTTTGGTTCGACAATTAGTATAGCTTAGGTACTTTATATAAGCTCACAAAATTTTCATCCTTTAAAGCTATGGTTCTTACTCATTCTAAAGTGTATGCAATCATCACAAATAATATTTGGGGATGGCCATTCCATTCCACCAAGGGCTTTGATTAAATTATAAACAACTGGACAAATTACTCACTTGACTCTTACAAAGAGAATTTCATTTTATGGATAGAAGAAAAGTCATTAAAATTCTCAATAGCATCTTGCAAAAAGCTACTATAAGATACACCTATACACAAGGGTTGCATCAAGCTTGCATGGGACTCAAATGTCACTTCTTTGCATTCATTTTTTTCTTATGGCTAACAGCTTTTAGGAAAGTTAGTATTAAGGATAGGCTCAAGTTTCCAATTGTTGATTCCAAATGTGCTCTTTGTGCAACCACACAAGAAAATCTTTATCATTTATACTTCAGATGTGAATACTTCTCTCTATTATGGACTCATTTTCTTAGTCTTTATTCGAGGTGTGAAATGCATCGTATTTTAGGGTATTTTGATAAGTGTTTAGCTATTTATTCGATTGTTTAGTATGTGCTTAAGGTATAATTGTGTTCGCTTGTGATTTATTTGTGTTTTAAGTGTTTTATGGGTTAGAACAATCCTTTGAGCTTAAATATGATGTTTTTGAGGTATTTTGATGTATTTGGTAGTGTTAGAGTAAAGATCGAAGAACAGAGGAGTTTTGGAGCAAATTGGGGCTAATTAAATAGCCCATAATCGTGGCCCATATGCCATCATCGAGACAGAAAGGCCTGACATAGGCCACGATCATGGCTTGCATCAGGCAGATGTGTAGCCACTTCTAAACTTCGCATTTCGAGAGATTTTTTAAACCTTTCAAACCCCGCCAAAAAACCCTAGTTCAACCCTAAACACAAAAGAAAACAAATAGAACAAAAAGAACATAAAGAAAGGAGATTTTTGCATCAACCACAATTGAGAAATCCTAGAGAGAGTTCATCGAGAGATTGAGAAAGAGAAGAAGGAAGAGAGATATAGAGAGGAAGCCTACGTGAAGTACTTCCCGAAATAGGTGGTTTCCCGCCATTGTTGCCTCTGTCATCCATTCCGATCTTATTTTCATTTTAGTTTCAATTTTATTATTGTATAGAATTGGTATAGCTATTGATGATAAGATTGTAAGAATGTTGAGGGCGTCTAAACTCACCTTCGGGTTATTTTTTCTTTGATATAATAAAATTCGATTGTTTTTGTTTTTACTAGATTATTGTGATTTAATTTCTACACTTGCATAATTCAGTGATAAAATAAAAGGGTGAACCGAGTGAAAAATTATTAAATTAGGCTAATGAGAGTTAGGTAATTTAATAGAAAGAGAATTAAATCAAATCGGTAAATTGTAAAAAGAGAGATCTTGCATAAGTACTTGATGGTTTTTAAGACAACTTTAGATCTAATTAGGTTTTGGATAGATTGTTAATCGAGAGATTACAATTCCCATAATCTGATTAGGATTTATAAATAAGGGTTAATGGTTATAACTCAAGAGAGAGTAATCAACCCTAAGACCGTATAGAACCAGTAATCCAGTAGTTCATAATCGGTTAGGTTAACATTAAAGATAGAAAAAATCCCCTTTCTCTCGATTGATAGTTCTTTAGGTTGATTCTTGATTGGATGTTTCAGTTGCTATTTTGTTAATATTTTTGTAATTGATTCTCGAAATTGGGTGTGTGATTGAAATAAGTTCTTGGCTTAGTTTGGTCATTTTGAATTATTATGAATTATTTTTTGCCTTAGATTTTATGATTAGAGTAACCATCCTCATCGGATCAACACCTTAAGTAATACACAAACCCATGCGCTTGCAAAATATTGAGGTTAAATATTAAAACTTACACATATTAGAAAACCGCGATCAACTTTTTGACGTCGTTGCTTGGAAGGTGATTAGTTTAGTTCTTTAGTCTAAGGCTTTTTCACAATCTTTTGTTTTAAAACAAAAGAAAATAAAAATAGAGAAAGAAGTTAGGAAATAAAGTAGGCAAACAACAAGACATCTTAAAATGAGAAATGAGACATCTGGAGAGCTAGATGCCAAGAAGAAATGGAAAGAATAATGATGGAAGAATGATATTATAGGTAGCAAGGAACTTTCGCGAATTACAAAGAGGCATAGTATGGTTGGGGAAATAACGATCCTTATTGGAATATGTACACTCCGGGGTGCCAGAACCGGCCCAATTTCTATTGGTCCAATAATGTAAGGATTCGTTTAAGACATCAAGACCTATTTGAATTTCAGCAAGATGAGTCCAGTTCATAGGAGTCCAAATTGGACAAAATTGTGGATAAGCTAACAAACATGGAAGAGAATCAGAAGAGAAATTTGATCAATTAATAGAAAATCATACCGCTTCTATTTACAACTTGGAGATTCAAGTAAGATAACTTTCCTGTGAATTTTGTAAGAGAAGTGTAGAAGACTCTCTGAGCAATATGGAATTATATCAATTAGAGCAATATAAGGCTATCACACTAAGAAATAGGGAAGAACAAGAAGAACCAGTGGAAGACCATATTGAACCCTAACTTATAAAAGACCAAGAAATCAAGAAAGAGGATGAAGAAAAGGATGAAAACCCCTCATATTATCCATCAGATCTTAGTATACCATGCTTAAACATTAAAAAATCTTAGGTAGATGTCCATGAAAAGAACCCTATCCTTCGAATTAATAATGACTAAGTGACATTCAACTTAAATGATGTATTTAAGAAGTCGAAAGATAGTAGCTTATTCAGGATAATTGATGTGTTTGAATCTTCTAAAGAAGAAAAGGATGAAGAACAGATGATTACAAACATCAAGTTTGCAGAAGCTATGAAAGTCTTTGTTCGTGAAGCGGAAGAAGCAGAGGAGACGAAGGTGATTAAGGAAGAAAGAGAACAACTCACGTTCTTATAAGACAAATTATTAGATTCGATGGAAGATTCAAGGAGTTTTGTTATTCCCTATTTTATTGACAATTTGTTAATGAAAAGGACATTACTGAAATTAATTGGTTTTCTTAAGTTTATCAATATTACTCTTCTGATCATTTTGCAATTTGTAGATTACTTATAGGCTATAAAACTGATGTTGAACGAGAAGGGTGGAAGCAAGCTACTTGTAATTGATCTGGACTGAGTTTTCAATGATACAAGGTCAAGCTAATGACCATAAATTAGCTTGATTGGTAGTTAGGTTTAAATTGTTGCGTAGTTAGATTTGTTTTAAATTTCAAAAGTAAAATTTTAATAATTTGATATGATCTAGGATTACTAACTCTCTTACTCTCTCTTAATCAATTATAAGATAGGAAAGTCAATTCGTCATTAAGCACATTTGATCTCCATCGCTTACACTATCACTCCCTCAATCACCTTGACGGTTTCATGTTCTAACCCTTTTCTTTTTATTTTTCTTAGTATTTTCTTCTTATGTTTTTTTGTATATTTTGTTTTATTCCCCATGGTGTGTTTTTGTACTCTTCTCACATTGAGGACAATGTGTTGTTCAAGTGTTGGGATGTTTGTGTGTTTTACCTTGAATGTGAATTTTGCATATTGTAAGATAGTTTGTTTAGGTTGCGTGATGTGAATTGTGTGAATGCATCAATGGCTAGGACTTAATGGGATAGATTTAGCCTTAAGCATAATCCTTTAGGTTACGAAGATTTATTACCTTATGAAATTAGTGACCTAAGTTACTTAAGGCTAAATATGATGGTTCATTAGGGTACGATGTTAGTCTATTCACCCTAAGAATTTGCCAAACTCATTTATAATTTTATGCCAATAAGTGGCATTATTAGTACATTTTCATGAGAATGATTAGCTAAAGCAATAAGGTAGGCAAAATTTTTGTGTTCAAAAAGAAAAAAAAAGTTGTATAAATTTTAACTAAAATAACTATTATGTTGGCCTTTGGTATGAATAAAGCCAGTAGCCAGTTGAGAATGTGACGTACTTGAGTAACTAGATCGAAATGCATCACAAATGTGTGCCTTCATGTAAAAAAGCTATAATGACATTCCAACCAAGCAGTTTAATAACAACATGACTTAGTTGATTAATCGGATCAACATTCATCATAAATGTTAGCTTCTGAGTAAAAAGACTAGGTTCATGTCCTTAAAGAAAAATCAACAAAAAGAATGTTTTCAAATAAAAACCTACCAAACTTGTTAGTAGCTTGATTTTTCATGAAAAGAGGAATAGCTATACTTTTGTTTTGACTAAATGATTATCAATGTGTGTGTGCAAGTGATAGGGTTGAATAGACTCAAAATTAAAATTTTAATTATTTTGTATATTGAGTCCAAGGTGCTTAGATGCAGATTTTGCATGTTAATAATTTGGAACAATTTAAATGATTGTGTTTACAGTAACTTATTTCGTGAAGTTGAAGCCATTTCCTTATTTGTTACATTGTGTGTTTTGTGTTTTGTGTTGTTTGTTATTTTGTTTGCTTGAGGACAATCAAACGTTTAAGTGTGGCGATGTTGATTGGTGTGAAATGCATCGTATTTTAGGGTATAGTTTGATGTGTGTTTAGCCGTTTATTCAATTGTTTAGTATATGTTTAGGGTAGATTGTGTTAGTTTGTGATTTATTTGTGTTTTAAGTGTTTTATGGGTTAGAACAAGCCTTTGAGCTTAAATATCATGTTTTTGAGGTACCTTGAAGTGTTTGGCAGTGTTTTGGGGGTAAAGATCGAAGAACAAAGGAGTTTCGGAGCAAATTAGGGCTAATTACATGGCCCACGATCATAGCCCATATACCACGATATTGACAGAAAGGCTTGACATAGACCACGATCGTGGCCTATAGGGCCACGGTCATGACTTGCGTCGAGCAGATGCGCAGCCACTTCCAAACTTCACGTTTCAAGGGATTTTTTGGACATTTTAGACCCTAGAAAAAACCTAGTTCAATACTAAACACAAAAAAACATAAATAAAATAACAAGAACATAAAGAAAGGAGCTTTTTGCATCAACCACAATTGAGAAACCCTAGAGAGAGCTCATTGAGAGATTGAGAAAGAGAAGAAGGAAGAGAGACGTGGAGAAGAAGCCTATACGAAGTATTTCCCAGAACAGGAAGTTTCCCCCCATTACTGCCTCCGTCATCCATTCCAATCTTATTTCCAGTTTAGTTTCAATTTTATTATTGTATAGAATTGGGATAGCTATTAATGATAAGATTGTATGAATGTTAAGGATGTCTAAACTCACCTTCGAGTAATTTTATCTTTGATTTAATGAAATTCGATTGTTTATATTTTTACTAGATTATTGTGATTTAATTAATCCACTTGCATAATTTGTTGATAAACTAAGAGAGTGAACCGAGTGAAAAATTATTAAATTGGGCTAACAAAAGTTAGGTAATTTAATAGAACAATAGTTAAATTAAACCGGTAAATTGTGCGAAGAGAGATCTTGCATAGGTTCCCTATAGTTTTTTGGACAACTTTAAATCTAATTAGGTTTTGGATAGATTGTTAATCGAAAGAATGCAATTCCCATAATCTGATTAGGGTTTATAAATTAGGGTTAATGGTTATAACTCGAGAGAGAGTAATCAACCCTAGGACCGTTTAAAACCCATAATCCAGTAATTCATAATCGGTTAGGTTAACATTAAAGATAGATCAATTTCCCATTTCTCTCAATTGGTAGTTCTTTAGGTTGATTTTTGATTGAGTGTTGCAGTTGCTATTTTGTTAATATTTTTGTAATTGATTCTTGAAATTGAATGTATGATTGAAATAAATTCTTGCCTTAGTTTTGTTCATTTTGAATTATTGCGAACTGTTTTTGGCCTTAGATTTTAGGATTAAATTAACCCTCCTCGTGGGATTGACATCTTAGGTATTATGCGAATGACTCGTGCACTTGTACAATATCGAGGTTAAATATTAAAACTTACACATATTGAAAAACCGCGATCAATGTAAAATCTACACCTTTTTATATTTATTATTCAAGGACCCTTAAATGAGTTTTAAAAGTTCAATTGAGGTGTGAAGGAGATTTGATGTTATTCAGACTGGGATTTGGTATACTGGTGCACTTAATATAAAGGGAAAGGAACTGTAGAATCTTTGATGATCAACCTCTTACTTCTAGGGAGAATATAAAGGAGCTAATCCTCAATATCAAGTTAAATGCATTAGCCAGAGACCTCATCTTGGATATGTCACAAGAGCTATGCTTCAATCTCTCGCTCAAATGAGCTATAGGGTATTTATAAGGCACTGTAGTTGTTAATGTTTTGGTTATTCTTTCCCATTAATGCTTTGATCACTTTGAGACGGATTAACATTGAACTTTTATAAAGGGTTGTATCTCTTCCATTTAATGAATTAGTTTACTCACCTTTCAAAAAAATTTAAATGAAATTCTCATGTTAAGTCAGTTTAGTGAACTTGTGCTATAATAAACACCCACACATTTATTTAAATATCATAATATTTTAGTCTATAAGGTAGATTATTTCTTTCATAAGAAAGAAACATAACAATTGTTAGCATTTACGCTTTATTAATATCCAGTCTTAATAAGATAACAACTAAGAACAATTTATAGGCAATATAGAAATGTAATATGATTTCATAATTATGATCTCATCATAATTTTATTTGAAATCTATCTTTTCCTATGAACTTTATCATATATATCAATTAATTAAGCAATATATATAATATAAATAATTTTTAAATAATTATGATATGAAAATTACAATCAGGTTGTAAGATATAAATTAATAAAAAAATAGAAATACTCTATAAATGTCATCATTTTCAGGAATTGATGGCTTAATTGTATAAGTTACTAAAGCATATGTCTATAAATTCTTGAAGTAAGATGTCTATAGCACAATCTGGAAAACAAATGGGGTATCCAGGAGTGCGGGGGATGAGAAATATGTTTTGGAGTTACAATCTGGCAATTATATAACTAGAGAAACAAGCAACTCTTTCAGACTCAAGATCATATTTTAGCAGTAAAAGTTCAAGACATCCGAACCAGAGTTCATGTGATTAACATAATTTGTGAGCAAAATTTGTGTAACTAAATATGCCTGCAACATAACAGGAAGAGGAAATAACAGTCTCCTATGCGTGGTTGCCTGAAGATGAACGTAGATGGAGTTATCAACCCATTCACGGGAGCAGCTATAATTGGGGGACTATTAAGGGATCACAATGGAGTCTGGATTAAGGGCTTCTCCGTTAATATGGGGAGGGAATCTATACTTAAAACTGAACTTCTAGGAATTTACCATAGATTGCAGTTTGCATGGTGGCATGAAACAAGAAACGTGGTATTGGAATCCGATTGTGAGATAGCCATTAACATGGTGATACATATAGAAAATGCTAGTGGACACACATAGGTATTACAAAATATCACAGAACTTCTTGACAGAGACTAGAGAGCAAGGATGCAATTTGTGTCAAGAGAAGTAAACCAGTGTACGAACTTTATTACGAAACATGCTCGTAGTATAACGACGGAGTATCACACTATGATATTTCCTCCGCTTAGGATGGGAGAGATGTTGATGTCGGATAGTAAGTTTCACCCTATGGGTGAATAGTTTCTAAGTGTTTGCCTGTGATAATAAAAAAAACCTTGCAAACCTATAAATTGAATAAAGTAATTTTACTGACCAGACCTTTTCCTTGTCTCCTCCACCTCTCAATCTTTTATCTGTAACGCTGCATATGGTTACTGTGATCCATATACTGAGACGAAATGAAACAAAAATTTGGAGACAAAACAGAACAAAAATTGGAGACAGTGAGGTGTTTGGTTATAATGGACAAAACAAATAAAACTATGTGTCTCGAGGACAAAAATGTGTTTGGTTGTAGTTGACAGAACATAGAAAATAGTGTCAATGACCAAAGTACCCATGCAGTATAATATGATTTAAAATATGTAATTCATTGATTATTTTAAATTCGTACAAGTTAACAATAAAATGAATTACGCTAAATATTTTTTATAATTGTATCAATATTTTTTTAATTATATTTTTATTTTTTAATTACGATGAAATAAAATGAGGAACCTAAATATTTAATGAAATGAGAAACCTAAAAATTAAATGAAATGAGTTATTGAATAAAAAAATCCTACAAGTTAGAAATTATAGTATATAATAATTTAATAAAACATCTAAGCATTCATGGAATTAATTACATAACAGGTTAAAGATACATTCAAGCCTTATATTTTATTAAGAATGTCCTTAACAATAATACCCAAAATGACTCCAACGGCAATAAGTAAAATTCCTTGACTCCATGTCATTTTTTTCTTCAAAGTTGCAACTTCATTTAGTTATGCATTTGTTGGAAATGAAAATTTGATTAGGTATTGATGAAGGTTCATTGGTCGTAGGAACAATTTCTTCATTTCAACAAGTTCGCCTATTTGGATCCATAACATAAACACTCTGTGCTTCAACTAAAGTTCGATACCCCTTGAATTTAGCATTAGGAAACCCCTCAGTTGCCAATTTAGCATCATCAGAATTTGTAAAAATACCAACTTGAAGTCCAACAAATACAACATAGAAGTTATATCTTCCCATAGTTAAGTACCTGAAAATGAATCATATCCTCATCATTCATACACGTACATAAATGACAAATATTAAAAAGTTAATAAACTAACCATTGATCATTCATACACAAGTGTACAAACCAAGTCAACAGTTCATCATTTCATCATTCAACATCACATAACATGTTTCAAGACAAATAGCTTTCCTATTAAGCTACTATGATGCCAGTGGCTCCATAAAATGGTGAGCTCGAAAGTGACAGGTCACAACCAAAAAATTGTTGTCCACTACAAGTAATGGAAGAAGCAAAAGTAGTTCAGCTAGAAGCAATGTTACCATCCTACATTACCATATAATAGTGCACCATAACCTACTAATTAAGAAATAAAGCATAAAGTCAATTTCATTGTCTAACAGGCTCCTCACATAAGCCTGTTTTTGGTCTGCAGTTAAACCCCAGAAAAGCTTCCCAATATATGAGCATTCTTTGAGAAGATCCTTGTAGTCCGAATAACTTCTTCAGTGGAGAACCCCAAACTCCCAAGCTCTTCACCTAGCTTAGCTCCAAATTGTCCTACAATGGGATCAACAATGATCTTAACATTCTCTCTACTATTGTTAATGGCACGAGCAAAAGAGATAGCAAGGCTTTCTAACACTTTAGTATCCCTCATCTTCCTTTTTCCCTTTGTTTTGTTAGTTCCCTTTCGTGTTGTTGGAAGAGGTGACAGAACCATTGAGATGGGCTGAAGCAGTTGGAGCAGGAGTAGTTGATAGGCCTGCTGGATCTGCTGGGGCAGTAGGAGCTGCTGGGGCAGCTGGTGCATCACATTCAGTTTCATCAGTTTCAAGATGAGCAACAGCATCTTGAGCTCCTACATCAGTGGCTCTGTCTTTCCCATAGATAAGCTCAAGTTTAGACTAAAAAGGGAAAGGCTTTCCAGGAGTATAGTAGTTGTTGGGGTGTCTCTACAAAAGAAATCAGAAAACTTCAGTATGACAAACATATTATTATTAAGATGCTTCTATAAACAACCAATAAATCAAAATAAAAAAATTACCCTCATCCATTCTTCCAGCACTTGTTTGTTGTTAACCTCAACACATTGCTTGCTTTCATTGCAACCAAACCCACTGCAGTTCAACATGTGAAAGGCTGTCTAATATTTGTCTTTCAACCTCTTGTGCTTTTTTTTGGTATGCCTCTTATCAATGCCACAATCAGGAAACTTCTCAACCACCATACTAGCAAGAAGTTGGAAAGTACCAGGCTTAAATTGCCCATTATCAGCTTTGTGACCAGAAACAACTGCCTCCTCCATGAAGGTCACAAATGCTTTTGTTTCATCTAAAGTCCAAACTTTTGACATTGCTCCTAAACTATGCAATGTCATACCCCAAAACATTCCAAACCCTTTCCATAACTGATTAACCAACATACATTCAAACTTATTTTGAAATTAAGAAGACAATATTGAATTAAAAGAAACATTTAATTAATTATAAATAAAACAAATAAACAGAAATTTAATTGTGTCTTCTCAAATTCAGTTACAATGAAAGTCAACAATATAAAGAGAAATTAAAACAAACCCTCAATTCAGTTACAATGAAAGCCAACCAAATTTAAACTCTCAATTCAATAAAAAAACATTAACTAAATGAAAGTTCATAATTTAATAGTTTCTTCTCCAATCATCAAACATATTCTTAGCTAAATCCTCTCTCCATTGACTCCATTCATTACTTGTCTCAACACGATCAACAAATTCAAGAAAAGGTGCTTCTTCCCTAATTGTCATATTCTTAGCTTCAAGAGGAGCAAGCTCTGTTGGATCATAAGTCATATGCAACCTAATAAAGTTATGCAGAAGGAAGCATGCAAGAATTATATGCACATGAGTGGTTGCTGGATAAAAAGATGGATTTCTTAGAATTTTCCATCTTTTTTTCAGTAAACCAAATGCACGTTCAATCACATTTCTAGTAAATAAGTGTCTCTTATTATAGAGCTGTTCTAGGTTCCTAGGTTCCCTTTCATCTTATGCCCACTCTTGAATATGGCATCTTGTGCCTCTAAAAGGTGCAAGAAAGCCAGGACCATTGGTATAGCCTGCATCTACTAAGTAGTAATTTCCTATAAACAAATGAAACTATTACTATTGTTGTTTTAATCAAACTTTTTTAAAAAATTAACAAAAATTTGAAAATTCTTATCTTACATACCCCCTGGAACTTGAAGTCTATTAGGCCAAGTAACAGCATCATGCAGAACCCTTGAATCAGATGCTGAACTCTCCCATCTAGTAAGAACATAAACAAAGTTTAAGTTCTTACCACGCACCCCTAACACATTAGTGCATATTTTCCCTCCTACCTCTGTATCTGGGTTTGTCTGTATGGGGAACTATTATTTCTAAATAGGTCTCATATAGAGCACCAAGGAAACCCTTTTAACAAAATTCTAATAATAAAAAGTTCTAGTTTAGTATTTAAAAAAAGTGAAATTAGACAATTTATTGTAGCTAATTAAATTTACTAACCTTAAACCATTTTCATCTATTATCTATGCAATCCTCAGGAATTGGTGTGGGCTTGACATACAACAGATATTGAAGCTTTAGTACAGCCTTCAACACACTATAAAAGACCCTACTTATTGTTTCTCCTGACCTCATAAACCTAACTTGTACTACTCTACTAGATTCATTTTATGCTAATATTCTTAGGAAGATTAAAACTTTTTCTTCAATATGCACATGGCTACTATTCCTCAACCCACCATGGACTTGAAGCATTTGACATAACAGTGTAAATGCATTTAAGTCCATCTTTAAATCCCACTGGCTATTCCTATTACCCTCATTCAAAATCCTATCTATATTAGCTTGCCTAATTGGTACTGCCAATGCCCTACTACCTATAGCATTTTCACTCCTACTCAGTTTTTTTGTGTATACATACAAGCATAGCAACATGACCATTCTCATAAAATCCAATTCCCCTATTCCAAAGCTCAAACAAAGTCAGCCACTTAAACATAGCATTAAGATCCTTGTTATCCATTTTTGTAAATAAAAATTGTCTGCAAAGATAAAAAAATATAATGATCATAAACAAGCCACAACCAACAATACATGAATAAACAGTAACTAAAAATTCATTAGCAAAAACATCAAGGAAAAAAAAACAGCAAACAAAGCAACTTATTATTGTTATTGTTTCCAAGGAACAACAAGTAAATGATATAATAATAACAAAAACATAAAAAACAACAGGTCTGCACTAACATACTCACTAAAGCAGGCATCCAATTGCATGTTAGAGCAAAAAATAGTACTTTTAACAATTTCAACCCATCAAG
>JANQBM010000467.1:0-13368 GCA_025594535.1 Erythroxylum domingense | reverse complement strand
CTATAAAGACAAGTGAAAATTAATCTTTGAAAAATGGCTCAAATATCATACTTTCGACTCACTTTAACTTATTTTTTCTGAAGTGTACCTAAAATCACATACGAGTCAAAGTGAGTATCTTAAACAATTTATTGTCCTTAATTGCTAAGTATTATGAAATAATTAAATAATCAATTAACATCTATCAATTTCCCCCATACTTAGCTTTTGTCTATCCTCAGGCAAAACATTAAAATTAAGCTCAAAAACCTAAAAACATTTACTCAATTCCTATATGTTCCAAGAATATATACTTATATGCAAAGATAAATGACTTTAAAAAATATAGCAAGAACTTAACATTTCAAGCTTTTACTCATGATCAATCAATATTCGTCATCTTCAAAAATTGAGCAATATAATGGTAGGCTTGGAAAATGTGTTTAATTAAAATATATCCATGGGTGCACTCAATATCATTCATTATCATGACAATCCACAACTTTGCATATCACTTCATTTCTCCACACTAAAATTCACACGCAAAATCATGGATCAAAGGACTTTCCAAGGTTGTAATGTGGGCAAAGGTAAGGTGAGATGTATTTGAGTTAAGTAGCATGACAGTCATTAAAGTTAGTGAAACAAAAGTAACACTCAATATACTATCACGTGCAAAAATCGACATTCACTTACAATTGTGTACATCAACTATGATAAATGTAAAAACAAGTTTCACAACTCAAACTTGAGTTCTCATATATAAATCATATAAAGTATATACCAATTTGAAGGAATCATTCATACAATGGATGACAATACATTGAAACCATAAAGAGTGACTTTTCCAAGTCAACATCTACCTCATATTCAACATACTCAAATAACCTATTCAATACAACTTTAGGAGGATGTATTAAATATGAATAACCTTGCAAACCAAATATGTACTTCATTCTTGATATAATAGACATTTTTTCTTTCTTTTTTCTCCTTTCTTTCTTTCTTTTCATTTTTCTAATAAACATTAAAAGAAACTATATTCACATGAGAATTTCAATGATAAGACATAAAATAACATGCCAATCATTATAGCCAATCCACACATATGTACACCACCACACTTAGAATTTTGTATATCCACCAACTCAACAATCAACAAATGTTTTAGTAGCTTTAAGGCTTAGGAAGGACATTTAGTTAAGTTAAAGTATGTAATATGGCTAATACATAAAGAAAAGGTAAATAAAGCTCAAGGGGGCTTATCAAAAAGGAAAATCATATAAGGGGTATGCTATTTCGCTAATATAGTTCGGAAAAGCAAAGAGTGCCTAATCATATCCATGTTAACGCATGTGATTAAAATGTGGCCTTGAATAAAAATTCAAGATAAAATCAGGATGTACATGTCACGAAGGTCATATAATATTAAAAGGCAATGAGACTGATATGAATGTGATAGTCAAATAAGGCTTAAAATCTCACCGACTTTGTCTACCATTAGTCACCACTCTTCTAAAGATAATGCACATTGACCGATCATAAGAGTAAAAGTATATGCTAAAGTTGCTACGAAATTCTATAGTCAATTCATAGTCTAATCATGACCATATAGTCCTAGGAGCAATAAAAAATAAGAAAATGTTTATTTCATTTGTTTTATTCTTTCTCTCATTTTTATTGAAAACTTAAAACAAGTAAGAAACAAACTAACATAGAAACGCACATGTAAATAAAAAGTAATGTGGAAATGTAAAGCAAAGAAATTTACTTTCCTTGGGTTGCCTTCTAAGAAGCGCTTTGGTTTAGGGTCGCTGGCTCGACTCCATATTTCCTAACGTGACCAAATTATGATCTTCTTGTAGCATATGCAGTTCCTCTATGTCAGGTTCTTCCAGATAGGGCCTTGGTTGATAATCATTCACCTCCAGCATCTTCCTTATCTTCAGATTCTTCATCTCTGCTAAGTCCTTGCTCTTTTGAAATAATTCGAATGACTCTTCTCCTTTTTCTTCTTCATTTAATTCTTCCAACCTGCTAGGTAAAAGTGAAGGGTTAGTCTCGAAAATAATTACAAACTTAGTACTTACCTTTGAGTTAAATTATGTATCATATTCTGCTTCATGCTCCTCCTCAACTTCTTTGACACAAGTAATTCCTTGACTATTGCTCTCAAAATTCTCAAGCTCCTCATCACTCTATAAGGTTTACGCACTAATGTCCATTGGGTATACCTCGGGTTTATATGACTGCTCCTCTTCCATTTATGATTCTAGATAGTTGATCCTCGTTATCATCTTACCCATTTGGCTTGCCACATTGTGGAGTTTAGACGTTGTATCCTATCAGAGTTGTTGTATACCCTGTTAAAGTTGTTGCTGTATATCCTATTGGAACTGCTGGAATTATTGTTGTACATCCTGCTGGAATTGTAAAGTATTAGCAATCATAACATTAATCAATTCCTCTAGAGGTGTACCTGAATTGTGATAAGAAACTTCTGGTCTGTACAAGAGCTGTTGTGCATCCTGCAAACTGTCATGGAAGTAATTATGATGGTTATCCCATCTATAACCAAAGTTAGGTTGATCAGTCCAATCTTGGTTATAGGATTGAGAGTAAGAGTTAAAGAAAAAATTAGTGTCGAAATTGATATTACTTCATAATGCTATTCAAAATAAAAACTAGACTACTACTATAACAGTGGTGAGTCTAGGTCAATCCCATAAAGAGTGTGTATAAAGCTTTTGAAATGAATTTAATCAGTGTTTAGGTTTAGGGGTTTTTTTTTTAGAAATAAAAAATAAAATAGAACTAGACTAATAAAAACATATTAAAGAAAACATGTGAAAAATGATAAAAGTGGGGAATTAAGTAAGGACCTGATTTTTTAGTTCAATCTCAGTCTACACTCTAATTAAACATATTTCATTGATTTGTTGTTCTCAAACCTCTCCTAGCAACTATTAGTCGTGGGTTAATAATTAACTTGAATTTTTTCTTAGGTAATGTTTAATCAAGATACGATTGTTAATTAAACTTAACTAGTGAATAACCTATGATACAATCTCTAGATTCAATTGGGCAGTAGCATTACGAGTTAGGAAAATGATTAGGGTTTAAGCTTTAGAGTTTAGGGTTAGGGTTTAGGGTTTAGGGTTTAAGAAAGGTTCATGGAAAAGAAAATTTTCTCTCAACTTTGTTTTCTCAATAGGCCCAAAAAAAATAGTCAACTTCGACAGCCACAAATCGCCAAGTGACCATTGTTAGTTACCGACCTGTTACCATCACCATCGCCACTACCACCTTTACAGTAACTAACGATGTCACTGACATTCTGATTCCAACTCAAAGACCACCACAAGATTCAAATTTTCTCGATCTACAAACCCCGTAACTGGTTTTGTCAATCGATTACGGAATAACACACAAACAAGGTTCGAAAATCTCACCACTGTCGATGTGCTTTCTCTAATTGTTGTTATCTGTCCTCCTTCACCGTCGAGCCTACTGTATAATCCACAACCTAGGCATCAGTGAAGAAGGCGTGTTTGGTGACATCGAGGCAGGTGCGGTGACACAACGGTGTGCTCCATCTCCATCGCCATTGCTAAATGCACCGTCACTACTAAGAAACACGAGTGTGGAGTGTGCTCCACCGCTGCTAGCCCACTCTGCACCATTAGAGAAGGCCTAGCCACCGCTAAATGCTCAGTTACGTTGCCATCTCTCCATATCCGGTGGAAAGAAAGGGACACATACGACTGGTATTAAAGAGGGCATTGGCGATGAAACTAGGGCAAAGAAGGACAAGCCCTAAAAAGCTCATCCACCCACTGCTATTTCCAATTTTGTTCCTGGTCCAGATAATTACAAAACTACTCATATGCATAATTCCATTGATGCCCCTGCTCATGTTATGCATGCAGAACCTAGAGAGAAAATTGTGAAAAAACCTTCTGATTTCTCCTGGGCTGAGAAAGTCAGTATCATGAATTTCAATACTAGATTTTAGTTCCCGAACATGACCTACAAGTCATCTAATGGCTCGGTGGTGATACCAGATGAGTTCATTGATGAGAGCTTGCACCAATGGACTCGTTGTTTAATATGATTTTTCCCTAGGTGCAATATGCCCTTTCCCGCCATGCAGACTCTAGCTATACAGGCTTGGCAGACTCCCAGCTTAGAGGATGTCCTCTCCATAGGCACGGGGTTGTTCTTATTTTGATTTCAGTCAGAGGCGGCTCTACAGTCAATTCTAAATCAAGGCCCGTAGATTTTTGGAGGAAAATCTATGGTCTTATAGCAGTTGCACCTGCACTTTTTATTTGAAAAATCCAAAGTCTCTAGATTGTCAGTTTGGGTATGATTATATAGATTACCATTCCCGTTATAGAATGAACGTAGCCTCAACCTCCTAACTTAACAAATCAGGAGACCACTTAATTGTGATACGCATACCTCTACCTGAACTCGACTCTCCTTTGCTAAGATCTATGTGGAGCTTTCGACTGATTCAGATCTCATCCAAGAGCTTGATATTTGTTACGAATTGAGTGGTGAATTGATTTACATCTGATTGAAGTATGAGTAGACACCTAAGAGATGTTCTACGGGTTGTGTTTTTGGACATTCATGTGTTCCCCAGTCTATAGCTGAGCCCCGAATTCCCCAGTCTACTACCGAGCCTCCGGTTGCTCCTATACCAACTATTGTTGCTTCCCTGCCTATTCAGGCGGTGATTTCAGGAGACCCTCCCAGATTTAAGGACCCGACCCTGATTACTCCTCTAGCTTCAGGCCGATCTTCTAGTTTTATGACTCAGGCGGAGACCAAGTCCCTACTTGTAGAGTATTAGTAGATTCTCCTACAGTTGGCCGAGCTACTCCTTGTCGGACGCCTTATTTTGCTGTTTCTTTATATTTGAGGGCTTCATCCAATCATATGCTTTGTTTGTTTATCTCAGAAGCATCTATTCCTAGTAGCAGTCATGATCCTAATTTTACTAGCTCTTTTGGCGAGTATTTTCCACCAAACACCACATCGCTTCCTCAAGCTCGTCTTTTTTTGGGATTGAGTGTCGGTAGGGGGAGTGAGGGGTCTACCCCTTTTAGTTGATTCTTTGTTTATTTTTATCTTCGATTTGCTATGATAAGAAGTTGGAATATTAGGGGCCTTAATGGCTCCAATACTCAGAGAGCGGTCAGGGATTGGATTTCATAGTATGACCTTAGTTTGGTTAGACTTTTGGAGACTAAGGTTACTTCTTTAAATCTTCCGCGTGTAGTTACTGTTACTTGTAGGGATTAGGATTATTTGAGTAATGGGACAGAGGAGATAGCTTGTCGTACCTTATTATGTTGGGATCTAGGTCCGTTCACGATTTGGAGTCTAGTGTTCACGTTGCAAGGTGTTAGTTGTGAGGTGACTCAGAGAATGAAGGGTACTAAATTTGGCCTAACAGTAGTTTATGTTTCCACTGATCCGGGTACTAGACGAGATCTCTGGTATTTTCTTCGGGTGCAGGCTGAGCAATTCACTTGTATGCCTTAGTTGGTTTTCGAAGATTTTAATGCCATTTTGAGTCACTCTGATAGAGTTGGGGGGACATTGGATGGTACAACCTTATGGATGACTCTGGGCAGTGCTTACATGATGTAGAGCTATTATAGATTCCGTACAAGGGTTTACGATACATTTGGCATAATGGTCAAGAAGGATAGGGTACTATTCGTTGGTGTTTAGATTGGAGTTTTGGCAACTCTACATAGTTTTCCTCCTGGCCTAGTACCTTTACAAAGTTTCTACCAAGAGACATCTCTAATCATAATAATATGGTGGTTCAGTTCAGAGTTCTGAGATGTCGGCCTCCTATTCCTTTCAAGTTTATGAAATGTTGGGCTGATCACACCAATTTTTTGGAGATTGTTAGGAGGGTTTATGATATACTTGTGAGAGGGGATTCGATGTTTTATTTGAATCTTTGACTAGGTTTGCTAAAGCGAGGGTTGAAGTCCTCACACTTTTGAGACAATAACCACATTTCTAATAGAGTTAGGCAGGCACGGGCCTAGTAGGTTATAGCTCAGGCAGCCTTGGATGCTTCCCCACTCTCATCAGATTTAGGTATTGTTGGGCACGAACTCGCTTGCCAGTACTCCCAGTTGATCTAAGATGAGGAGTTAGTTTATTGACAGAGATCTCGAGTTCAATGGCTTGCTCTAGGTGACCAAAACACTATATTCTTTACAAATCCTTGATTTACAGATAAGTCAGAGGTAGGTTGCATGGTTTACATGATGAGATAGACACTTTTATCACAGATCAGGGAGCACTAGGAAAGATGGCAGTGGATTATTTTTAGTTGATACTACTAGATTCTTCACTCAGCGTATCCTAGAGGATATGGTTCAGTCCTTAGTGAGCCTTGTTTCAAATGAGGAGATACTTACTGCTTTATTTTCCATCCTAGAGGATAAGGCTCTAAGGCCTAACGGTTACACCTCTTTTTTCTATAAAAGGTATTGGGACATTATTGGAGCAGAATTCAGGACAGCAAAGCGATATTTTTTCTCTACTTCAGTTATGTCTCACTACGTGAATTCCACTATGATCACTTTGGTTCCCAAGGTGGAGAGCCTATAAATACTGAATGACTTCATACTGATCTTTTACTGCAATGTCCTTTATAAATACATCTCAAAGGTCATTGCAAATTAGTTTAAAGTTGTTTTATCAGAGATGATTGGGAGAGCTCAGATGACTTTTGTTCTAGGGTTGTTGATTGCAGATGCTATTTTTCTTACTCAGGAGCTATTGCATGATTATCATCTTGATCGCTCACTACTACGGTGTGCTCTCAAGTTTGATATTTGTAAGGCTTTCGATATAGTCAGTCGGGAATTTATTTTAATAGGATTGAGAACTATTGGTGTTCCTAACTACATGATTAGTTGGATTGAGACATGTCTCAGACCTGCACATTTCTCTATAGCACTTAATCGTACACTGCATTATTGAGCTACCGTTATCATTGGCGGTATAGACAGAATTCTCTCACTCACTTTTGCTTTACAGATGATTTAATGATTTTTAGGAGGGCAAATTTAACTTCTATTGAGATTATTTGACAGGCTCTGGCAGATTTTGAGAGGGTTTCAGGATTGGCTATGAACTCGACCAAGAGTAGAGTTTTCTTCTTAAGGATTTCCGAGGCTAAGTTTTCTTCGTTACAGAGAGTACTTGGGTTTTAGTTTGGTTCCCTTACGATTCGTTATCTAGGCGTCCCTCTTATCACTACATGATGAAGATACTCAGATTTCCTTCCTTTAGTGGAGAGGATTCTTTCTCGGATCTGTTTATGGACTTCAATGTCTTTTACTTATGCTGGTCGTTTGCAGCTGATCAGATCTGTCCTCTTCTTTATATAGGTTTATTGGTCAAGTATGTTCATTCTGCCCACTAGTATTGAGAGCATTTTGTCAGCTTTTAGTTAGCAGTAGTTCACTGTCCCATACAGGGGCTAAGGTGGCATAGGAGTCAGTCAGTTTTTTAAGGCAGGAGAGTGGTCTAGGAGTTAAGAGGGTCAGAGACTGGAATAGGGCTACAACACTTAAGTATGTGTGGTGACTATTCACTAACAGATCTTTTACATGGACCATATGGGTACATACTGTTTTGCTGAGGGGTAGATCTTTTTGGTATATTCGAGTCCCGTCGAGCTCTTCTTAGGTTTGGTGGAAGATTTTGTTAAGCCAAGAGTGGTACAGAGGACTTATCGTTGTTTGTATTGGTGGTGGGCGAGATACCTCCTTATGGCAGTATTACTGGTTACCGGATCAAAGACCATTGTGTGATCGTTTTTCGTTCTGAGTTCTCTCTTCTATTAGGCTCTCTTGGGATGCCCAGGTCTCGGAAATTGTACATTCTAATGAGTGGACTTTTCCTGAGGGAAGCAGTGAGTTACAGCAGGTATGGGATTCTATCCGCTTTATACCTTATGTTCAACAGTCCGATATTTAGGCTTGGAAGGGCCACTCATCTAGAGCTTTTTCTGTTGACTCTATATGGAACATTCTCTGAGCTCGATGACCAGTGGATCCAATCCACCATCTACTATGATTTCTAGAGTATATTCCACTACACTCTTTTATCCTCTAGTTAGCATCATAGGGGTACCTCCGGACTATGGATATGCTCCAGATGTTTAGTGTTTTGTCTTCTTCGATTCGTGTATTATGCGGCTGCTCTCTAGAGACACACGATAACCTTTTTTTTCAGTGTAAGTTCTCTTCATTAGTTTGGGGCTCTCTCTCGACGAAAACTTCCTTCACTTGGCCTTCTACTTCTTAGTTTCCCCTCCTCTAGTGGGCTTCCACCCATCTTCATCAGCGGAAGGATTTCATTCATATACTTTTGTGGTTAGTTTTCTTTGCCACTATTTACTTTCTTTGGTATGAGAGGAATAACTGCATTTTCAGCAAACAGCACCGATCTCCTAAAGACATTGTAGAGGACATGACCGAGCTTATCCGTTCTCGGCTTCTAGGCTTTGAGTCTCATTTTCAGATACCTATCCTTCAACGACATATTTGGAAACTCCTTTGGCCTCTTTGTTTCTTTCTTTTATTGAAACCTTCCCTTTTATTAATATACTTTTTATTTCTCTTCCAAAAAAAAAGTTTAGGGAGGGAGGGAAATTTTTTTTCTCTCAACTCAAATTTGCCAATATGTCCAAGAAAAAGAAGTCCTGAACTCCGGTGATTGTCAACCATCTAACTGCCACTGTACCAGCCACCACCATCGCTGCCTCTGCTACTGACATCGGCGCCTCTGTCGTCACTACAGTGGTTGAAATTTCATCCAACCATCACCTTCAAGCAGAAACCACACCAATCAACTCACCATTTCCAGATCTACACAACCCACTACTTTATTTTCCGATTGAATCACTACATAACCCACAAAATCTAATGGAAACTGTCAGATTTCCATCCACCGCTACCCCCAAAATAGCCACACCCCAACACCATCGCATCTGCGAAAAACCTCACACCCACAACACATTCTCCATAAAAAACAACACCATAACCTCATAATTAACCTATAGCCGCCACCAGTGAAGAGATCCACTCAAAGATGTTGCTACTACTGCACCTCCTCAACAAACCATTGGCCATCCTCACTCGAATAGCCCAAGGTCATTGCGTGAACCACTACATTCTAGGAGCGACACCCCTCGCCACCGCCTGCAACCTCCTCTCATCGATGGGCAAATGGAGAGCCTATATCTTCTTTGTGTTTTTATTTTTCTTGTCTTCTTCTTGTCTTTTAATTTTCTTCTTCTTGCTCTATAAAGACAAGTGAAAATTAATCTTTGAAAAATGGCTCAAATGTCATGCTTTCGACTCAATTTAACTTCTTTTCTTCTGAAGTGTGCCTAAAATCACATACGAGTCAAAGTGAGCATCTTAAGCAATTTATTGTCCTTAATCACTAAGTGTTATGAAATAATTAAATAATCAATTTCCCCCATACTTAGCTTTTGGCCATTCTCGGGCAAAAAATTAAAATTAAGCTCAAGGACCTAAAAGCATTTACTCAATTCCTATATATTCCAATAATATATAATCATAAGCAAAGAAAAATGACTTTAAAAAACATCGCAAGAACTTAACATTTCAAGCTTTTACGCATGATCAATCAATATTCATCATCCTAAAAAATTGAGCAATATAATGGTAGACTTGGAAAATGTGTTTAACTAAAATATATCTATGGGTACACTCAATACCATTCATTATCATGACAATCCATAACTTTGCATATCATTTCATTTCTCTACCACTAAAATTCACTTGTAAAATCATGGATCAAAGGACTTTCTAAGGTTGTAATGTGGGAAAAGATAAGGTGAGTATATTTGGGTCAAGTAGTATGAAAGTCATTAAAGCTAGTGAAAAAAAAGTAACACTCAATATACTATCACGTGCAAAAATCTTAATTCACTTTCAATTATGTACATCAACTATGATAAATGCAAAAACAAGTTTTACAACTCAAACTCGAGTTCTCATACAAAAATCATATGAATTATATACCAATTCGAAGGGATCACTCATACAATTGATGGCAATACATTGAAACCATAAAAATTGACTCTTCTAAGTCAACATCTACCTCATATTCAACATACTCAAATAACCCATTCAATACAACTTTAGGAGGACGCATTAAATACAAATAACCTTGCAAACCAAATATGCACTTCATCCTTGATTTAATAAACATTTTTTCTTTCTTTTTTCTTTTTTTCCTATCATTATAAACATTAAAAGAAACTACATTATAGCTAATTCACACATATGTACACCCCCACACTTAGAATTTTGTATATCTATAAACTCAATAATTAACAAATGTTTTAGTAGCTTTAGGGCATGGGAAGGACATTTAGTTAAGTTAAAGTATGTAATGTGGCTAATACATAAAGAAAAGGCAAATAAAGCTCAAAGGGGCTTATAAAAAAGGAAAATCATATAATGGGTAGGCTATTTGGCTAATGTAGTTCAGAATAGCAAAGAATGCCTAATCAAATCCATGTTAACGCATATGATAAAAATATGGACTCGAATAAAAATTCAAGGCAAAATCAGGATGTACATGTCATGAAGGTCACACATTATTAAAAAACAATGAGACTGATATGAATGTGTCAGTTAAATAAGGCTTAAAATCTCATCGACTTTGTCTACCACTAGTCATTACTCTTCTAAATATAATGCACATTGACCGATCACAAGAGTAAAAGTGCATGCTAAAGTTGCTACGAAATTCTCTAGTCAATTCATACTCTAATTATGACCATATAGTCTTAGGAGCAATAAAAAATGAGAAAATGTTTATTTCATTTGTTTTATTCTTTCTCTCATTTTTGTTGAAAACTTAAAACAAGCAAGAAACAAACTAACATAGAAATGCATATGTAAATAAAAAGTAATGTGGAAATGTAAAGCAAAGAAATTTACTTCCCTTGGGTTGTCTCCCAAAAAGTGCCTTGGTTTAGGGTTGCTGGCTCGACTTCATGTTTCCTCACATGACAAAATTATGATCTTCTTGTAGCATATGCAATTCCTCCACGTCAGGTTCTTCCATATAGGGCCTTGGTTGATAATCATTCACCTCCAGCATCTTCCCCATCTTTAAATTCTTCATCTCTGTTGAGTCCTCGCTCTCTTGAAATAATTTGAATGACTCTTCACCTTTTTCTTCTTCGTTTAATTCTTCCAGCCTGTTAGGTAAAGGTGAAGGATTAGTCTCGAAAGTAATTACAGACTCAGTACTTACCTCTGAGCCAAATGATGTATCATATTCAGATTCAAGCTCCTTCTCAGCTTCTTTGACACAAGCAATTCCTTGATTATTGCTCTCAAAATCCTCAAGCTCTTGATCACTCTGTAAGGTTTCCGTATTAACATCCATTGGGTATACCTCGGGTTTATTTGATTACTCCTCTTCCATTTTTAATTCTAGGTAGTTGATCCTTACTGTCATCTTACCCATTTGGCTTGCTATGTTATAGAGTCTAGACGTTGTATCTTGCTGGAGTTGTTGTGTACCCTGTTGAAGTTGTTACTATATATCCTGTTAGAACTACTGGAATTGTTGTTGTACATCATGCTGGAATTGTAAAGTATTAACAATCATAACATTAATCAATTCCTCTATAGGTGTACCTAAATTGTGATAAAAAAACTTCTGATCTGTACTGGAATTGCTGTGCATCCTACAAATTGTTATGGAAATAATTTTGATGGTTATCTCATCCATCACCAAAGTTAAGTTGATCAGTTCAATCTTGGTTATAACATTGAGAATAAGAGTTAAAGAAAAAATTAGTGCCAAAATTGATAACACGTCGTAACGCTCTTCAAAATAAAAACTACACTACTACTATAGTAGTGGTGAGTCTAGGTCGATCCCACAAAGAATGTGTGCAAAGTTGTTGAAATGAATTTAATTGATGTTTAGGTTTAGGGGGTTTTGGTTTTAGAAATAAGAAAATAAAATAAAACAAGGCTAATAAAAACAAATGAAAGAAAACATGTGAAAAATGATAAAAGTGGGAAATTCGGTAGGGACATGGTTCTTTGGTTCAATCTCGACCTACAGCCTAATTAAACATATTTCATTGATTTGTTGTTCTCAAACCTCTCCTAGCAATTATTGGTTGTAGGTTAATAATTAACTCGAATTTTCCCTTAGGTAGTGTTTAATCAAGATACGATTGTTAATTAAACTTAACTATCGAATAAGCTATGATACAATCTCTATATTCAATTGGGCAGTAACATTACGAAATAGGAAAACCAATTAGGGTTTAAGGTTTAGGGTTTACGGTTTACGATTTAGGGTTTAGGGTTTAGGGTCTAAGGTTTAGGGTTTAGGGTTTAGGGTTTAGGGTTTAGGGTTAGGGTTTAGGGTTAGGGTTTAGGATAGGGGAGAAGGAAGTTTTCTTCAAAATTTTGCTCTTAACTTTCTACAGTTACTATAGACTAGAAAACGAAACAGCGTTCTCCAGCCACTGCCAACTGCCAGCATTCAGCAGCTAGCCGCCGAACCACCCCTACTGCCACCCCACTTATCACCGACGATCTCTCCAGTGATTTGACAGTAACACAACACAGATCAATCGATTCAGATTTTCTTAATCTACACAACCCCATCACGTGTAACATCCCGTTTTCATAGAACGGGTCGAACCAGAGAAACGGGTCCAAGTGAGGTAAATCAGAGAAATTAGGAAAACACATCTCATGCTCACACATTCGTGAACAGTAATATGTGCACATAAAAAATTTATTGTACATGCATTCATGAAAATTTTCCCGGTATAAGTGTGAATAAATGGAGAGAAATTGAAGTGTAATTGGGAAGAATATTGAGTAAGCTAATAAAAATGTGACATGTGTCATTAGCTTAAAAAAAATTCATTAATATCATCTTCCATTTAATGAGTCATGCACGACTCTTTTAGCCAACCTTCTTGTGTCTTCTTCTTTGTTTCTTCATTTGAAGTGTTAAAAGTGAAAATTTTCAAGTCTTTTACCCTCCCATCCGAAGATGACTTCTTCTTGGTTTCTTCATGAAATTTTCTCATTTCTTCTTCTCTCTTCCACTCTCCAACACCATACCTATCCTTCTTTGATTCACTAAACACCAAAACTTCCACCCCTTCATTAAGTTGAAGATGAAGTCGTGAGTGTGAGGGAGCAAAGTTAGAAAAATTGTGAAGATTTCAAGAATTGGAGATATTAAAGTGTAATTGGTAAGTTTGTGTTCTTCTATGTTCTTGAATAAGAATTCCATGCATAAATAGTATGATAA
>JANQBM010000452.1:0-13370 GCA_025594535.1 Erythroxylum domingense | reverse complement strand
CCCCCCCAGAAAAATTTGGTTACCTAAAATGAAATAATGCTTTATGCAGATATGTTTCCAAATGGAGACAAGGGAGAATCAATGGATAGTTGATAGTAACTGTTCAAGACACATGATAGGTGAAATATCACACTTAAACTACATTGATAAAAAAGACGGAGGTAATGTTGTCTTTGCAGGTAAAAATAAAACATAGGTCACTATAATTGATAAAATTGGTTATTCTGATTCTACCTCTGTTGATAACGTTCTCTTTGTTGATAGTTTGAAACATAACTTTTTTAGTTTGAGTTAGCTACGTGACAAGGGCTACAAAGTCACTTTTTATGTATCTTACTGTGAAATTGTTGATATTCATAATGATAATATTGTGTTTATTGGTCCTAGAAATCAAAATATATATTGTGCTCAACTAGAAGACATGTCCTCATAAAATGTTAAGTGTTTTGTCTCCTTAGAAAATGTAGAAGATTTGGACTTGCCAGCATAAGCATTCTATCAAAATTGCCCAAAAATAAATTAGTAAGAGGACTACTGACCTTAAAGTTCGAAATCAATTAGAAAAATTCAGATAGAAAAAGGGTATTGCATCACTTCAATTCGGAGCAATCATGGAGGAGATTTTGATAACAGAAAGTTTGAAGGATTATGTGATAGCAGCAGTATAACTCATAACTTCTCTTGTCTAAGGACACCTTAGCAAAATGGAGTTGTAGAAAGAAAGAACAAAACTTTGGTTGATATGGATAAGACTATGTTGTGTGAAAATGGATTACCTTATAGATACTAGATATAAGCAGTATCCACAACACGTTATGTACTTAACAGATGTCTTATGAGACCTATTCTGAAAAAGACCCCTCATAATTTGTGGAAAGGAAGAAAATCAAATGTTGCTTACTTTCAAGCATTTAGGTGCAAGTGTTTCGTGCTAAACAATAGAAAAGAAAACCTTGGAAGTTTGATGTGAGATCAGACAAAGCTATTTTCTTGGGCCACAGTACTGCTAGTAAATGATTCAGAGTTTATAATAAACGAATAAAAAATATAGAAGAATTGATACATGTGGTATTTGATGAAGCACTACCTTCGAGAATAGTAACTGACTCAGATGTTGAAGAGCATTCATTAGTACCTAAAATGCATCATAGATTCAAACTACACCTATAATACCTTCAAAATCATAAAATATAGAAGGCCCCTCTGAATCTAGAGCATAATAGGCTCCTTCATCTCAACAGGGGCCTATACAATGAAAACCATCGAGAGAATGGAGAGGTATTGATACACGTCAATATATTCTTAGAGTCCCCTCTGAAAGTCTAAGAATAAGATCATCTTTCAACTTTATGGCTCTCATCTCATAACTAACACCAAAATCTGTTGAAGAAGCTCTTATTGATGACAATTAGGTATCATGTATGAAAGTTGTGCTAAGTTAGTTTGATAAGAACAAAATATGGAATCTGATGCCTCATGCACAAAGCAAGTCAGTTATTGAAACTCATTGGGTAGTTCAAAATAAACTTAACAAAAATGGTAAGGTGGTAAGAAACGAAGCTAGGCTTGTAGCTTAAGGTTACAATCAACAGGAACATATTGATTTTGATGAAACTTATGCAGATGTTACAAGATTGGAATCGATTAGAATTTTACTTGCTTTTGCATGTTATAGAAATTTCAAGTTGTTCCAAATGGATATTAAAAGTGCATTCTTAAATGGTTACATTAATGAAAAAGTATTTGTTAAACAACCCCCAGGTTTTGAAGATAAAAACCATATGAATTACGTAATTAAGTTATCCAAAACTCTGAATGGTTTAAAGTAGGCTCCTTGAGCATGGTATGAGAGGTTAAGTAACTTTCTACTTGAGAATAACTTTGAAAAAGGAAAGGTCAATAAAACCTTATTTATTAAAAGAAAGGAAAATGATTTACTTATAGTGCAAATATATGTTGATGACATAATATTTAGTGTTACTAATCCATCCTTCTTTAAAGAATTCTTAGCACTAATATAGGGGGAGTTTGAAATGAGCATGATGGGAGAATTATCATTCTTTCTCGTATTACAAATCAGAAAAAATAAAAAGGAATTGTCATCAGCCAAGACAAATACACAAAGGAACTCATCTAGAAATATCAGTTTGAGAATGCCAAGTCGATGGGTACTCCAATTTACACTAGAACTAAACTTGATAAAGACGATGAAGGAAAAGCTACAAATGAAACAAAGTATAGACGAATGATTAGATCACTACTATATCTTACAAGCTAAAGACTAGACATTATGTTTAGTATGTGCCTTTAAGCACGCTTTCAATCAAATCCAAAAGAAAGCCATCTTCAAGTAGTTAAAAGAATCTTTCGATATCTCCACGGAACTATGGATTTTGGACTTTGGTATCCAAAAACTGATTCATTTGACATAGTGGGCTATTATGATACAAATTATGCAGGTGATAAAGTCGGTCGAAAAAGCATAAGTGGTCATTCTCAATTTCTTGGAGGATGTCTAGTATCTTGGTCCTTTAAGAAGAAAAATTGGATAGCTTTTTAGATGAGTGAAGCATAATACATAGTAGTTTCCAGCTATTGTGCTCAAATCTTACGGATGAAGCACCAACTACATGATTTTTCTTGAAACTTTTCTCATATTCCTATATTATATGATAATTTAAGTGTTATAAATCTTTTTAAAAATATTGTGCATCATTCTAGGACTAAGCATATAGAAATCAAACATCACTTTCTTAGAGATTAGGTTTTAGAAGGAACTAATGATCTTTTGTATGTTAATAATGAGAATTAAGTAGCTGACATTTTTATCAAGCCACTATCTGAAGACGAATTTTGTGTGTTAAGAAAAGAACGCGGTATATGCAAACTCTCTGATATTATTTCTATATAAATATTCTCTGTTGCTTGTTTTTGCATTTCATTTAGTAGGCTCCTTTTATTTTGTTTCCTTATAAACTCTCCCTTGGTTTGGTGGGCCCTTTAGAGTTTAGAAGGCTCCTCTTCTTTTTAAGGCTTCTCTCAGGTTAACACTCTAAGTGACACATAAATAGGGAGTCATTAATGGCCTATTTTAACCTTTTTTAAAATGTACGCAGTTTGGTAACTCTACATACGTATCTATTAGAAGATACGCATCCAATTACCTTTCCTCTTCTAGTTTATACATCTACTCATCTTCTCATGAGATCAACGTTCAAGAATCACTTAGTACCCTAAGAAAACTTCTTTTGTCTTCTCTGTTATTCTCTCTGCACCCTAACTCTCTATATTTCCTCCTGTTTCTCCCTCTCAAACTTCATTAAAATTTCCTAAAATGACAAGAAAAAAATCAAAAGGGCAGAATAAATTTTTGGCCTTAACTTTTAACCATGACGAAACACCTTGTCATAAACAAATCTTTACTTCTGATTCCTCATCTTTGTCTCCCATTATAGGTTCGATGGATGCTACTACCTGATAAGTGTAAATTACATCATGTTTTAAGGCATAGTTGATATGTGTTTAGCCATTAATTCAATCACTTAATATATTTTTAGGCTAGAATTGTGTTAGTTTGTTAATTATTTGTATTTTTTAGTGTTTTAGGGACTATATAGAAGAACAGAGGAGTTTCAGAGGGAACCTGAGCTATAACACAAGCCCACAATCATGGCAAGTAGGCCATGATCGTAACAGAAGCACCAAGATTGGACTACAATTATAGCAGGTAAGCGATCATAGTAAGTAGGCCATGATTGTGACAGAAGCAACAGGACTGGCCCACGATCATGGTTTGCAAGCCTAGAATTGACCCTGTGTTTGTCCCAATATGCCACGATCGTTACAAAGAGCTTACTCAAGGGCCACAATAGTGTCATATAGGCCATTATCGTGGCCAATGTCGAGACAAACATAGGGACACTTCTAGATTCAAGTTTTCAAGGGACTTTTCAGTCTTTTCAGATCCTAAAAAACCCTAAGTGACTAAAACACATACACATAGTCAGCAACTACCATTTCATAAGTTTTGGAACTGTTCACAAAAGCCATAAGTTTCAAGGTGCAAAAGGTGGGAATCGAAACTGATAATCAAGAGCTTCCATCAATCTTCCATTTTTCTGATTTTTAGTTACAAAAAGGGAAGAAAGCTACCATTGTATTTGTTTTTTTATTTTTAGTATCTTTTGTATTATGAAGAATATGGATATTTTTGAACTTGCTCTTATTATGATTGGATGAATTTATTGTAGAGATTATTTTCAAACTACTTGTTAAACTTCTACTTTGTTGTTTTGAATGAATGAATGCTTTTGATAAATATTGCGCTTAAACCTTACATTATAGTGAGAAATTGAGTTGGTCAAATTGTATAGGAATGTACAATGAGAGTTGGCACCCTATAGACTTGCATTTATCAAGTTAATTGATTAGTTAGAGAGAGATCTTGACTAAGTAGTTGATTACCCACAGGATAGCTTCATAACTAGTTAAATTAGTAGATTGAGAGATTGCTTAGTCAATTCCATTTAATTTGGCTAGGGACATTTGATTACATTTTAAGAGAGGGTGATTGAAACATTAGGAAATCTTAGGTGAGGCATAATTTAATCAACAAGGTAGCAGGGAGATAAGATCAGAAAAAAGTGATCTTTAATCTTTAATCTTGAAATCAAAGTTTTCATACTTTTGTTACATTATTTGCTCATTACTAGCTTGTTTGATTTTTTTTATTTTTTAGTTTCTATTATTTGAACTTGATTCTTAAACAAAGCATAACCTGAATTAAGTGGTGTCTAAGCACAATCTATGTGGGACAATATTCGCTTTTTACTATATGTTATTTTAATTTTGAATTGTTAGAAACCATAGGAGTGAAGCTAGAAATTGAGCCACTAGCTGTAAACATAGGTTGGAATAGGTTCATTCGATGTGATGTACCTATTTACCCTATGATGATTATAGAGTTTTTCACTACAGTCCGATATAACCCTAAAATTGACATTTTTTGGTTGTGATTATTCGGCAATGTTTATAAATTGGATTATACTTTCATACATGGCCTTTTCGATTTGCCAAACACTAAAGTTTTAGATGATCACAATGATTTTTATTTAGATTATTACTAGAAAATTTTGACGGGGGAAGAAAATTTTAACTCTAGGACTGCACCAAACTCTTTAATCCATAGTGCTGCGCATTTACTTTTACACTAATTTATGTGTTTAATTGTGTTTAATAAAACTGAAAGTAACAAATACTCAGCCAAAGATCTTTTCTTTCTGTGGTGCACGGATCGAAAAATTAAAATTAACATGCCTTTTAGGATTTTTCGATCAATAGTGAGTGTTGTAAATAAAAAGAGTTCATATTTTGACATGTCTTATGTTATTACTGCTTTAGCTCTATTTTATAACCTTGATGTGGAAGATGTGCATACAACTCAATTCAATATATTTGGCATATCTTATTTGAGGCACTATATGATTTTGGAGTTCCATACAAAATCCTCAAACGGGTACTATAGTGAAGAACAGGAGGGGCACAGACACAGCCACTTCCTAAACCTCCATATCTCGAGCAGTCCCGGACCTAGAAGAAGAAAAAGTGGAGGAGGAATCGAGTGTACCAGTGGAGGTCGATCAATTTCAACAAATTCTCGACCAAATGGCCTCCAACCAACAGTAAATGACATCCCAAATCAACAAGCTTCGTACCCAAATACGGTAAGTCCATAAGAAGCAGTGTAGCTTGAAGAAGAGGTTCCTCAAATTATGTCAGAGGAATAATTTTGAATCTCCTTCACTAACACTGTTGCCACAATCATCACCATAAGCTTTTCTTACCCTTTACTTTAAAATTTTGTTATTTCTTTTGTTTGGTTTCATGTAATTTTCTTTTGCTTGGTTTGCTGTCATATTTGTATGATTTCATGTCATTTTTTGTTTAGTTTCATGTCATTTTCTTTTGTTTGGTTTGCTGTCATTTTTTGTTTGGTTTGATTTCACTTATTTGTTTCAATTTCTTTTGTTTGATTTGATGTCATTTTCCCTTATTTGGTGGTTAGTTTGTCACATTTAGGACAATGTGATCTTTAAGTGTGGGGAGGTGACGTTGACTTTCTCAATTGCACTGTTTGCATTTTGTTAAATAGGATGCACGTTTAGGTATATCATATGCTTTGTTCCAACAATGGAACCGCATTTGAATCATTCTTATGGATATCTGTTTTTCTACTAGATGCATGCTTAATAGAGATGATTAAGGCCCTCTTTGTTTTAACCCTTAGCTTAAATGACCTACCGGTGATTATCCCTTGCTACCCCCGTTGAGCCTTAAACTTTTATTTCTTGAAAATGCCCAAAAGTTTAAAACCTTAAACCCCATTAACCTACCCATTCACAAGCTTAGTAAAGTATTAAGCAATACATTAGCTAGGATCATTGTGAAAATCTTTATAGAGATGAGTTTAGTATATTTCTACCTATGAATTACATTGTATATAGCTGCTATTATATTCATAGTTTCTTCCATGAATTGAAAAAAGAAAAAAAATGTTGAAAAGAAAAAAAGAAAAGAAAAGAAAAGAAAAAGGAAGAACAATTGAGTAGATTAATAAGGGCATAATATTAGTTACATTTGTATATCTCAAAGTTATGTTTTGTTATCCCTTTTTATCTACTTTTTACTTTACGAATGCTTATGTTAACCTTTTTTCCTTTTTACCCACCTTAACCCTTACCACATTACAACCCTAAACAAGTCCTTTTGATCTATTTATGCATACAATTATTATAGAGGAGAATTGGTGTATTAGCAAGCCTATGATAATGTAGTTTTCTATAGGAAGTTTAAGCAAAACACTAACCATCAAGCACTTGAGAGAAATGAGTGAAAATCGTGAGAAAAATTCATTTTGCATCTATACTTATATTTGAGTGGTGATGCCAATTGTTGAGTTTGCTTATGTACACCAAAGAAAAAGTATTCATGATATGTGTAGTAACTTAAAAAGTTGGCTTAAATTTGAGAGATTGTATGCTTTGATCTTTGTGAACGTGAAGTGATAGAATTGATTGGTTGTATTTATTTTGCTTGAGGACAAGCAAAGATTTAAGTATGGGAATGTTGATAGTTATGCATTATTTTATGTTTTTCTAAGTAATTGGCATGTTTTTCTTGCATAATTGTTAATTATTGTTATAGTTTAGGATTCATTTTGTATACTTTTATTTAGTTTGATTTCCATTGTTGTTCTTTTATGTTTGATGTTAATTTAGAATAAGAATTGATTATCTTCATATAGGAAGGAAGATTGAGCAACTTAAAAATTGAGATAGAGATCAAAGAGGAGAAAAGAAAAGGAGACTCTCTATTGCAAATTCCCACGATCGTGGGAACTATAATCTGAGACATTATGCGGGGCTTCATTAAACTTAGGGTTTCTAGACTATTAAAAGAAAATAAAGCCTCCTTGGAGAAAAGAGACGAAACCCTTCTGTAGAAAGAGCCTTCTTGAGTGAAGAATACAAGTTTTTAACCTTGAGGAAGGTGAAGATTCAAGGATTATTATCAAGATTAGGGAAAATAACACATCAACATCAAAAATTCCAGATTTTGGCAAAGAAGAGAAGAAGTTTCCTTTATTCAATTTTCTATGTTTTTCTTTCTTCTAATATTTATAAGATGGATTATTTATGTTTTGATGATGTTATGGAGATCAATATTGGCTGATTTAGTTTTAAGGATTGCTTTTGAACTATTTTGTTAAAACTCCTATTTTATTGAATTGAATGAAAGTATCTTTGATGATTGTTAATTTTATTTCTATCTTACAATAAATCAAGAGAGTGAGTAAGGTTATAAGTATAGGATTGTACAACAAGAGTTGGAAACCTATAGACTTGTAGTCATCACATTAATTGATTAGTTAGAAGAGAGATCTTGGCTAATTCAATTGATCACCCATAGGACAGTTTAATAGCTACTTAAATTGATGGAGTGATTGGGTAGGTTAAGAGATCATTCCAGTGATTCCATTTAATTTGATTAGGGACAATTAATTACACCTTGAGAGAGGGTAGTTATTACATTTGGAAATCTTAGGTGAGACATAATTCGATAAATAAAATAAGAGGGAGACAAAATAGGGAGAAAGTAATCTCTAGTCTTTAAATTCTTAATTCCAATTTTCTACATTTTGGTATTGTTCATTATTCATTATTAGTCTTTCAATTTTAATTTAATTTTCTAGATTATTTCAATTAAACAATTTCCTTTCTTGGACAAAGTTTGTTATGAATTAAGTGGTGTCTGGGCATCAATTCTTGTAGGATTGATATCCATTTTTTAACTACAAGTCACGACCCGTACACTTGTAAGTTTTGAGCGTAAAAAGAGTATTGTTTTTGCATTCAATAACGACCCGTATACTTGTGATTTTTATCATAAAACAAGTATTTGCTTTTTGCATTCAACATTACCAAACCTATTTCTCTTTCCTTAAACATCCAAAGTTTAGAAATACCCTATCAGGAGACCCTAGAAGATAGGAAAAGGAAGATTGTTGTTGTCTTGTCATTGGATTATCCTGATTTCTCTTCAGATGACAAATAAGAAACAATCGAAAAATAGTATTCTTCTGACTTGGAAGAAGAAGAAGAAGAAGAAGAAGAAGAAAGAGGAAAAGAAAAGAAAGAAGAAAGTGAAGAAGAAGAAGAGACTTAAAGTAAGGGGGAGTTACTGAAAAATGTGAGATTTCATTTACCGATTCTCTCCCTACCCATTCCTACTCCAAAAAATTCTGAAAGTCCTAAACCTGGTCCCAAAAAGAAGAAAGTGCTTGAAGAGCATTGGGGAATAAATGACGATGGTTCGGATGAAGAACCTTCTTGATTAGAAAGAAGACCTAGTATTTGTTACAACACAAGCTCCAAAAAAAGAAACTGCTGAAGTTAAAGAAAAAGAAAAAGATGATTTAAGAAAAAGGAAAAGGGAAGAGAAAAGAAAATGCAAAGAGCCTATGATTGAACAAAACATTGAGGAAGCCATCGTTATGGATGAGCTATTTATACAACAGGACCTGTTTGAAAAAATCCTTAGAGCAAAAAGGTCCAAAAAACTTATAGTCCATAAGAAGGGAAAATTGTCACCACAAATAAAATCATTTCAATCAATGGAAGTTGAAGTCCACTATAAAATGCAGTACAATAAGAGAAAAGTGGTTGTTGGATGTATTATGCCTCCTCACATTTTTAATGATATTGGTATTCCTCTCTCTACTTTCTTTGTTGCTATTAGATGGGAGAATTTTTGAATTTGGATGATACAATGTGTGATGAATTAGTTAGATGTTCTTATAGACACATGCGAAAAGAAGAAATTGATGAAAAGCTATCCATCATATCCTGGCTACGGGAATGTGAGATCTTGATAACAGAGGATATATTAGGAAACATCTTGATCATAGTTCCCATAGGTAGGACTGATCTTCCATGCCATAAGTGGAACATTGCTTATCTTGATTTGGGAAAGGATGTGGACTTCATATGTCTACATGCTGAGAATGCCTATGAAGGGAGACCCATATGTAGAAATATGGACCTATCGCTTAGATGCCTTACATCAACATCAGTTACTTCAATTTTCCAAGAAGTAGCTAAGTAGAAAGATGTAGTCTCTTAGATAATAATCTAGTATACAATCTATTGAAGGGCAAAAAAATGAATCTCCCAACAATGATTTTGAAGTTTATGGTGAAAAAGGGAAGCCACAAGAACACTATTAGAAGTATGCGTTATGGAATGCTGTTAAGCAAGATCTTTGCATATTTTTGCATTCCCTTTGACAATCTGACGTGGTATGAGCCTAGCAAGTTTCATTCCTTTATTCCCTTCCAGTTCGGGTACAAACTGAAAGAAAACATTTGCGTGGAGAAGAAAACAGAAATAGCGGTAAACTTCTTAAGTCCTACCTCAAGGTAGAGGTCTGAAAGGATACTAGAACTTGTAGGTCCTACTCTAGAGCAACAGGCTCCTGTCCCTCTTTAGGACATAAACAGTATGGATATTTTACAACTGTTAAGGGAAATTTGTACAAATCAGGATTAAATACATGAGCAAATTGATAGCATTCAAAACCAAGTCCTGGATTTGCAAATTCTCCTTAGGAAAAATTCTCACAAACTGTATCAATTTTATTTTTTCTTTTCACTTCCTCCCTATAATTTTTTTATAATGAAAAAGGGGGAGAGTTTATTTGGATATATTTTTTGCATATTTCTGCATATATGATGATATATTTCTCAATGCATATTTCTTAATGCTGTCTTGATCATATATAATTGATTATGATGTTGAAATTGTGAAAATTTGTGATATATAAACAATAGGTTCCTTTCTTAAGGGACAGACTCCTAGTTATTTCTGAACATATACAAGTAACATGTATCTTTTCGAAATCATCTATTATCTTTTTCAATTTTGAAAAATATATCTATTATTGCTTATCATCATTAAAGCGGGGAGATTGTTATCTCAAGAATTATGATTAAAGATTTTGATGATAACTATATAATATTTCAAAATTCGAATTGGATTTATTTCCTTGTATAACTAATGATCTTGCTCTCAAAAGGAAATAAAATCATAAGAAATACACTTTCTTTCTTACAAGAACCTTCATTATGAACTTACCTTATTAGAAATGGTTTATCCAAAAGGATCCTATTAAGGATGTATATTAGCCTCGTGATTACTGGAAGATTTTTTGGCAAAGATGACATCGAAGTTATTTAGATTTAAATCTATCCAGTTGACTAAGGATGCAAGATGAAGCAAAGGCTAGTTAAAGAAATTGACTATTTAAGGATGAGCCAACGCAACTATAAACAAGAACGGAATGATTCATAAGCTTACAAAGCTATACTATCAAAACTCATCAAAAGCATATACATTCTTAAAGTGATATCTTAGTAAAAAATTCTTTTGTTAGTTAGAAAGTGAAATTCTATTGAGAGAGATTACTGAAGCTCATATAGAGTAAGCCTCTTTTTTATTTGAGAGCTTATAGAGGCTAGTGAAATACTACTAGTGTGGAAGGCTGAAGAATCTTGAAAATATTAAATGGTGAGCTTGGAGAGGCTCATCAAATTACCACTTGATTTTATAGTAAAACACTCAAGTTGAATACTTAGGGACTGGACATAGGCTTGGGTTGTAAGCCGAACCAGTATAAATTGACTGTGTTCTTCTTCTCTCTCTCTCCTTATCTTTTATATTTCCACATTATATTCTATGTGTTTATTTCAGCAAGAGGCTAATTCACTTTTATAATAGATTCCTTCTGTTTTTGACTTATTGACGATTCTTTTCATTTTAATAGCACCTTCTTTTTATTGTTTCAACAGGACTTATACTTTAGCAGGCTCCTATTGTTTAACAAACTACTATCGTTTCACAGGCTCATATTATTTTAATTTTTAATAGGCCCCTGTCTTTATACAAATTCAAAGTAATTTGTGAAATTTTTTTACGTCACACACAATTCATCCCCTCTTACGTATGTTTGCTTTATCACACTTGAAGTAGAATTTTCTTTTACTATAATAAACATTTAAAATGGAATAAATAATTAAAAATATAAGATACATAAATAGCTTTATCTCTTCTGTTTCCTTTTCTAATAACTATGTAAATGAGAAATTATTAGATGAAAATTGTAAGTTAACCTAAATTTATAATATTTATAAATATTATTTTAGGTTAAGGTTTTTCTTTTGGATTTTTTAACCAAAGCTTGACTAATAAATATTTCTCGCTTTCAACCTACACCCAATTCTTAAGTTGAATCTTAAAACTAAAATCCTTTAATTTTTATGCTTAACCTATAGGACCATATAGGCTGAGACATTTTGTATAACTCTATTCAACATTTCATTAACCCTAAACTAAACAAAAGAAGTGGCATCATTTTCATGCTAAAAGGAGACTATTTGATCAACATTCAAATGAATTCTAAACATCTAATATGAAATGTTTTGTTTTGGATTTGCATCAATAAAGAGTCTTTGACACTAAAGGAGATAAGAACAAAAAAAATATTCTTTTTAGGTCTTCATCCTATAACAAGAATGAACCATAACTCTTTCTCTCAAATAATTCTTTAAAATCACCTCCACCCTCTTTTACCTCTTTGTTTTCTCCATCCCTTTCTTGTTCTAGCCATTTAATTGGTAATAAGAAATTTAATTTTTATATATTTTTACCAAGATCTTTAACTAAAAAAGATATCTTAAAACAATATTTTCTTTCAAAACCTTTAATTTTTTAACTTCAAATATTAAAAATATGGATTATAATAAATATAAAAAAATGTTCATCTTTTTTCTTAAATTAAAGATTTTGTTGACTGTATAATATTAATTGAAGTTGAGGCATATGTTAGACATCTAATAGTCTGACTCATTGGATAGGTGTTACCATAAAAACATGACTTCAGCTTATATCTATAGGAAGCTATCTCTACCTCTGTCACTTTATTCTCATTCTTACTCCTCTGTATGTATTTGTGCTGATCACCATCATTTATTTTATAGGTTCATCTTAAGAGCACACTCCTCTGCATTTATCTTTATTGATCACCATCATCTATTTTATAGGTTGATCTTTAGAGCAAACCAAGTGATGTCCATTACCACTGAGGTGACCATGTTACCTATTCCAACTTGTCAAGTTCAGCTCCTACTTCTGTTAAGAGTATAGTAAGACTGCTTGCTAATCACACTTGTAACTTCATTCTTTCCCCCTTATTTGTATAGTTGCTTGATATGCAGGAAGGTATTTTTAGTAGAATTAAGTTGCCTATTATTTTATAGGCACTTACTTCCTTAGGCATAGATGTATCTATTAACCTTCTCTTCCTACTTATATTTCATTTCCTCTTAGCTGGAAACCATATTGTTAAGGCCCAATTAGAAGCCAATACTTGACTATATTTCTTGTATATGCCAATATTTGCTCTCTTATATAGGTAGTTAGTTCTTACATCCATATATGTTCCTCCCTTGTAGAATTATGAAAAATCCTCCTGTTTTGCTCACATTATATTGAATGTATATTACTTCCAACATTTATTTTACATATAATTTTCTCATATTTCATTCTTCAGTGATGTTGATTACACCTCCAAATCTTGTAGGCTATTATTTTCATTCCCTATATTGCAAAACACTTTAGTTTCCTTCCACATATGATTTGAAACTTTACATTTAAAGATCAAATGGCCCTTGTGTTAGGTGTGTGCCCTAGGCCAATGGTCATATGTGACTTTTGTACTGACATTCTGACTTATTAATAATATATTATGAGGTATTC
>JANQBM010000438.1:0-13372 GCA_025594535.1 Erythroxylum domingense | reverse complement strand
ATGAGGTGTGGTAATTTACCACACCTGGACCCGTTTCTCTGGTCCGACCCGTTCTCTGGAAACGGGATGTTACACATGTAATAGCTTATGTTATGTATCCTGGTACCACCAAGATGTATAACATACTGAAGCAACATTTTTGGTAGCTAGGGATGAAGAGGCAAGTAGCTTACTATATGGGTAAGTGTTTAATTTGCCAGCAAATTAAGGCTGAGCATGAGGCTCCAGTTAGGGAACTTTATTTTTTACCTATTCTAGAGTGAAAATGGGAACGAATTACTATGAATTTTGTAATGGGATTGCCAAAGAATCCGAGAAAACACGACGCCATATGGGTTGTAGTGGACTGACTGACTAAGTAGGCCCATTTCTCACCTGTGAGAGATAATAGCTCACTAGACCAGCTAGCTGAGAGGTATGTAGAAGAGGTAGTTAGACTGCATGGAGTTCTGGTGTTGATTGTGTCAGATAGGGATCCCAGAATTATTTTGAGGTTTTGGAAGAGTCTACAGTCAGCTATGGGTATGAAGTTAAACTTCAATACTACATTTCAACCTCAAATAAATGGACAGAGTAAGAAGATGATTAAGACCGTTGAGGATATACTCAGAGCATGTATATTGGAGTTTTAAAGAGCATCAGATCTGTATTTAGCCTTGATTGAATTTACATATAATAACTACTGTCACAGTAGTATCGGAATGGCACTATACGAGGCATTATATGGCAGAAAATTTCGATTGCCTCTGTATTGATTGAAGAAGGTTTGAGGATGGTAGAAAGCCTAGAGTTGATACAAGATAATGTAAATAAGGTGAAACTGATCGGAAGTAAAATAAAAGTAGCTCAAAATAAATAGAAGAGCTATGTGGATCAACACTGGAGGGATATGGAATACAGTGTAGGAGACAAACTATTTCTGAAAGTCTCGTCTTGACGAGGAGTGTTGAGATTTGGTAAGAAGGGTAAGTTGAGCTCTAGGTACATTGGTCCTTATGAGATCATTGAGAGGATAAGACCACTGGTTTACAGATTAGCCTTACCAAGTGAGATGTCTCAGTATAATGTATTCCATATGAGTATGCTTAGTAGGTATCGGTCAGATCTGATGCATGTGTTATTAGCTCAAGAGATCAAAATATCTAGTAATCTGAGTTATGCTAAAGAGCTGATCAATATAGTGGGATATCAAACAAAACGGCTGAGAAACTAAGTAATTCCATTGGTGAAAGTTCTTTGGAAGAATCACTCGGGTGAGAAAGTGACTTAGGAAATGGAGGAGCATATGAGGAGACAATATCCCCACTTGTTCGATGACTCAGGTAAGATTTTTGAAGACGAAATTTTTTTAGGAAGGGAGAATTGTAACATCCTGTTATCCCATGATAAGGGTTAGAACCTTAGGATACTATACATGAGAGATTATTGAGAAATTAGGAAGTTCATTACATGTTCATGCATAATATGGCATACACACACGTGTGAATGTTAATGTTTGCACATAGTAAATGATTATACATACATTCATTGACATTTTCCAGGTAAAATTAATTTATAAATGTGATTTTGATATGAATTGTGATTGTATGTGTTGATGTGATATGTGTTATAAGTGAACCATCAAGGATGGTTAACTCACTAAGTTCGCAAAACTTACTAAAATTACAACGTTGACTTTTCAGGTTCAAGAGAGATGTAGTAGCTTCTAAGGTAGCCTAGAAGAGATCTAGTACTACTTTTGGGATATAAGACATGGCTTAAAAGTCAGTCAGCTGGGATAAAGGTCAGTTAGTTGGGACGGAGGCACTTATACTAGGTTTTTGTTAATTCCTCATGTATATATAATGCTTTGTAGATAGAACTATAGACTCTGATAGGTTGTTACTATATATACATGGACGTTGTATGTAATGCTACATTGTATCTTATGTCTTATGAATCGACATGAGGAAATTTGTGTTTTGGAGACCATAACATTTATGTTTTAAATTATGATGCCAAGAGTTAGTGAAAGTGACATAGTTAGCGCATCATTTCCATCGGGCATGTGCACGAACGTCTGACGGACGTCCAGGCAAAGTCTGATAAGAGTGGGCATCTACAATATACATTTGTATATAATAACTTAACCCATTGAAAGCATTTTATAACATTTCCTATTTGGTTTAAAAGGATTAAATCCTAAAAATAAATACGTATATAATTTGCTTTGCAAGTCCAAAGTATGTAACATTCTATAATTATAGCTTTGCAAAATATCTAAATAATAGCTTATGAGAAAATGAAGAAATCCTTAGAATAAGCTCAACTTTGGCCTGCATTTAAAGCATGAAAAATCCTTAGAATAAGCCCAACTTTCTTTTTACGTTTGAAGGGACTGTAACTATTTTCTTCTCTTTGCATCTCTAGTAGCAAATATAAAATAAAAATTGATGTCTTGTTTATCATTCCATTAAATTTCTCTTAGTTGAAAAATCAATTTTATTATAAAATTTTGTATATGAGATGTGATTTTCAGTGAGTATATAAGTCATTTAAGATTGAATTTGACTATTGAATCCTTCTACTTATTGATAAACTTTTGTTACCCTAGTTAGAGATTCTCCCAGTAATTTGCTTAATAATTCACAAGAAGAAGTCCTCTTTAGTGAGATGGTAACTCCCAAATAGATAAAAAAGGAAGCTTAAATACCTTTAACCAGTTTGAGAGCTAATCAAATATCACACCCTTTGAGCATAAACTAGAACAGGTAATTAAGACTTTTGGCAGTTTATGGATAATCCTAAAAAATTCTAAAATAAAGTTATTATAAGGGTTCTTATACAAAAATATTGATGAGTATTTATAGGTGCATTAAACTAATTATATCCATATTTATCAATTTTTTGTAGGAACCATACATTATAATATTTACTTTCATTCCAAAATTTTTTTATCTTTATTTAGATATTTTATGAATAATGTCTAGATTACTCCAATAATCTTCAAATTGATAATTGATTGAGAAGCAATTAATCTTCACACCATCTTATCATTGTTATATTGATTAATCCTCTGTTTGATTGCAAATTTTGTGTTCTTCTTTTATTATATAGCTAAATGGATAAGAGTTGGATGTGTCATCAAAAATGGTCAATTGAATATGTAGAAGGAGTTAAGAGTTTCATACAATTTGTAAAAGATCAAATGGGTGATGAATGTAGTATTTGTTGTATATATATCGATTGCTTAAATGTCGACTTCCAAAGTCAAGATGTGGTATATAATCACTTGTTGATCCGAGGCATAGACAAATTCTATACTCCATGGCTTCATCATGGTGAAAGTAAGGAAGCACGTTGTAGTAGAAGTGGCGGTACATGTTATGATGACAGTTACAATAATGATGTTGATAATTGTGATGTGAATGATGATGGTGATGATGGGATTGACGAGATGTTAGATGATTGTCAAAATTATATGGATACTATGAATGAAACAGGAATGCCTAATATAATTGGTAGTATTACAGAAAATAATTTTGGAAAGTTATTGAAAGTTGCTCAAGAACAATTATATTCGGGGTGCTCTAATTTCTCACAACTATCATTTGTTTATGAAATTTTTACAATTTACGGTTTATAATAAATGGATTAACAAGTCCTTTGACATTTTAATTGACTTACTGAACGATGCATTACCTATTGGACATAAGTTACTAAAATCTTACTATGATGTGAAGAAACTGTTAAAGGACCTTGGATTGGGATATATTTCAATTCATGCTTATAAGTATGACTGTGTTCTTTTTTAGAAGGAAAGTAAAGATCTTCACGAGTGTCCTATTTGTGGTACATCAAGGTGGTAGGTGGATGATGGGAGAGGGAAAAAGATATTGAATAAAATCCTCCTATACTTTCCTATTAAACCACGATTACAAAGACATTTTATGTCAACAAAAACAACCATTAGATATAAGGTGGTATAAAGAGAAATGCATTGATGATAACATTATGCCATCCAGTAGACTAAATGACATGGAAAGAGCTTGATAGAAAGCTTCCATGGTTTGGACAAGATTGTCGTAATGTTTAACTTAGATTGGCCTCAGATGGACTTAATCCTTTCTGTAATATGAGTAATTCATATAGCATGTGGTCGGTGATTTTATTCCCATATAATTTACCTCTATAGAAGTGTATGAAGGAGCCTTTTATGTTGTTGTCTTTGCTTATTCCAGGACCTACTGCTTCTGGTAAGGACATCGATGTATACATGTAATCATTAATTGATGACTTAAACGATCTATGGTAATTTGGATTACAAACTTTTGATGTTGTTAAAGGCAAAACATTTATAATGCATGTTGTTGTTTTATGGACTATAAGTGGTTTCTTAGCTTATGGAAATTTGTCTGGGTGGAGCACTAAAGGGTATATGGCTTGTCCTGTGTGTAACCATCAAACATATTCAAAAGGAATATGAAGTAAAATATGTTATATAGGTCATCATCGTTATTTGGAACATGGGCATAGATGGCAAAGAAGTAAATCGTTTAATGGCACAATAGAGTTGAGTGAAGCTTCAATGCAATTATCTAGTGATGATATTGTTTATCAGTTGTCACATTTGGATGACATTACACCTGGCAAATATCTAAGTAATAGAAATAATCTCGAACTAAATTGGGCAAAAAAAGCATATTTTTCAACTTGTCATATTGGAAGGAATTACTATTAAGGCACAATCTTGATGTCATGCATATTGAGAAAAACATTTGTGAGTCCATTTTAGGGACTATCATGGGAATTGATGGGAAATCCAAAGATATAATTAATGCTAAACTAAACTTAGAAGACATGAATATTAAAAAGGATTTGCATTTGAAAAGAAGAGATGACGGCTCATATGTTATTCCCCCTACTTGTTACAACATGTCAAAAAGTGAGAAACAATCATTCTATCAATTCCTCTAATCAATCAAATTTCCTAATGGGTATGCATCAAATATAGGTCGTTGTGTGAATGTTAAAGAGAGAAAAGTGTCATGGTTGAAAAAACATGATTGTTATGTACTTTTGCAATAACTACTTCCTATTAGAATACGTGGGTGTTTGCCGAATGATGTCTTATTACTTTTCAATTAGGAGAGTTTTTTAAATAATTATGTTGCAAGACAGTTAAAGTTGAAGAGCTTGATAAAATGGAAAAAGACATAATATTGATTCTATGTAAGTTTGAACTATTATTCACCCCATCGTTTATTGATGTTATGCTTCATTTGACAATCCATTTACCATATAAAGCAAAATTTTGTGGACCAGTTCAATTTCGATGGATGTTTCCGATTGAAAGGTAATTAGTATTAAATTCACAAGTTTTTTCTATGTTATTTGTTTATAGCAATTCCTAAGTTTATAACAATTTATATTTAGGTTTTTATGCTCTCTTAAGCATTATGTACTTAATAGAGCTCAACCAGAAGGGTCTGTTATAGAGGTTTATATAGCAAATGAATGCTTGAATTTTTGTTCAATGTACTTAACTGATGTGGAGACAAGATTTAATAGACCAAAACATAACTTTGATTTTCATGATGATGGTTAGTTGTCTATTTTCTCCGAAAAGGTTAGGCCACTTGGTGTGGGTAAATATGTGGAGTTAACTAAAGACAATTTCGAAATCGCCCATTGGTATATTTTGAACAATTGTGAGAAAGTCAATGCATACATGGAGTACGTATATTCCTTTTTATTCAAACAATCATATTACAATTTTCTTCATTCACTTTGAGATTTTATTGTTGTTGTCCTTTTTAAATAGAGAGCACAAAGACACAATTCGTAGCAAAGGGATTATTAATGTTGAAGAAAGGCATAGGTTTGTATCACGGTTTAGAAATTGAGTAAGTTTCATATTGATATCATAATATGAAAATATGAGAATATGTCTCATCCTCATATTTATTTTCAATTTTTCATACAAATGATAAGGTTACATAACCGTAACGTGCAAGAAGCGACAAAAACCTTATATATTTTGGCATATGACCTCATATTTGTAGGAAGAAATACACAGATTGCATTGTTAATAGGGAGAGATTTCACATATAAGATCGAGATAGTCGAGTCAGAAGTCAAAATAGAAAGGTTGTCATTGACGGATGCCATGACGATGGAATCATTAACTTCTACGATGTCATATATAAAATAATAGAGTTGCATTACATCAAGGATAATAAGGTTATTTTACTTAAATGCAAATGGTTTGATCTAACAGACATGAAAATGAACGAGCATATTACTAGCATAAATGTTAGTATGATATGGTATGATAATGATCATTTTGTCCTTGTAAGTCAAGTTAAACAAGTTTTCTACATCAACGATACTGTATTGGGTAGCAATTGGAAGGTTTTTCCAAAGTTTCAACAAAAGAATGTCTTTAATTTTTATGAAACAGATATTGGTCAATTGGATGAGGATGTAGATGAAGTCTATCAAGATATTGGATTGGAGTTCAATAACGAAGACATTCCAGTAGAAAATGCACATATATCATCATTCCATAGGAGAGATATCGAGCCCAACATAGTTCAACTAGATGAAATCTAAGCCCATCTTATCTTACAAATAGAAGAAGACTATACTCACGATGACTTAAATGACAATGACGATACTTTACTCGAATATATTAGTGATGAGGAATCCAACGATAATGTACTTAATAATGATGATTTTCAAAATCTTGATCATGATGATTGAATGTAAATAAATTGTTTGTATTGTTTGAAATGTTATGTTCATAACTATCTTATGTTGTTGATGATTTACTTATGTTAATTTACGATGAATAGATGTATATTTTTAATGTTTCACTTATGTTTTTGCAGAATGTTATGTCGAATGTTTAGTATTTGACTACTGATCTCCTTATATTCATGTGAAAAATTGATGTTTGAGTTAAGATTATATGTTATGTTCATATTTCATTTTACACAGGTTCAATATAATGGCACATGGTAGAAACAAGGGAAAGAGGGTGGTAACGACCGAAGAATTTCCTCCCACATAACAATTGCAACTTCAAAAGAAGAAAGTCAGCAACAACCTTTGCCAACATTGTCTGTTAGTCATGAGGGATCTTCAAGTCCGTTATTGTTAACCAAACATATTTACATTAATGCTGAAATTACTCATTACATATTTAGTGTATTTTTCTTATTATGATTTTTTGTTTTTAGGTTCTAATAATGGCATTAGAAAACGAGGTAGAGGTATCACAAAAGGAGTTGAGTTGCAACGGATGAATGTTACAATGAACAGCAAGTTGTCTGTGACCATTGACCCCACGTAACGTCGCCTTCTAGATAAAATTCAATTTGTAAAATTGTCTAGTAAGTTGGGCACTGTTTTAGGAATGAGTTACCTTACTTTCAACATTTTAGGCAGTTAAAGGAAGACCACTTGCTCCAAAATACTTTAGACAAAATTTCGGTAATATTTCAATTCATTTGATTATATGTATTGCAATTTTACTTAACAAAAATAGTAACTTAACTTATACGTGTTCTTTAAAGATGAAGCTCAATATCGTTGATATCGACAAACCTGAGGTTTCAAGTAGTGTTAGTTTACTGTTGAAACAAAGGGTGAAGGGTCATCGATATAGACTTCATAAATATTACCCATCTTTCCCTTTCGATGAAGAGTCAAGTAGATATGTTTTGGAACGAGTGACTCTAGAAAATTGGAGTGAAAAGTGTGATTATTAGGCCTCAGCAAAGGTTCAGATTTATTTTTCTTCTCTTCATATTTCCTTCCATTAATTTTATTTTTACATTTCATGACTACTTCTCTTAATTTAGGAAAAGTGTGAGAAAGCCAAGGTGAACAAAACAAAAATGAAGATTCCTCATAACACCGGCTCCAGATCATTTGTTGTGGTCTGATAAGAATTTGTAAATGTAACATTTTCAACTTATTATTCTATTTCTTAATACAATAAATTTTATTATCTTCTAATTTTTTAAATTCATATAATAGAGCCAAACATAACTCCAAGGACAAGAGTGTGATAGGATCACATTGTACAAACTAACACACTGCAAGGAAGGTTAAGGATGGACGTCTGAAGAACCATAAAGTAATTATGTAAGTACAAACAAATTAATATTACAATTTATTTTTCTATGTAATACTAAGTAATAATTTTTTAGTTAACCCGATTTTACTTTGAATTGTAGGACAAGATGCAAGAATTGTTGCAGACGTCATTGCTTGAGGAGAATCAGCCCAATGTCGATGACATTTACAACAATGTCCTTGGTACAAGATCGAGCTATATCAAAGGTCTTGTATATGGCCCTAAACCTATTGGTGCATCTTCGTCACAACCAACATATGTCATGGTGCTTCAAAAGGAGAATCAGACACTAAAGACTAAGTTAGATCGTAATATAAAAGAAGTGAACAAGCTTAAAAAGATAGTTAAACAATTACTAGGCTCAAAGTATGTCAGTAATAGTGACGATGATGAGGAGTCCTAGTTTGTATATGACCTGTAATTATTATTATTTATATAAAATACATTACATTGTTAATATTTATTTTATTTCAATTTATTATTATTTAAAAAATATGTCACCAACATTTTTTATAAAATGTAACTAATTTATATTTCAAACTGTCTTAAAAATTGTAATAAATCAAAATAAAATTGTTTTTAACAATTATAATAATATTTAAGTTTAAAATAAAATTTTGTCACTAAATAATATTAGCTACCAAAACAAAATCATCACAAAAGTATTACTTACATTTACAAGAATGTCTCTAAAAAATTTTACCTACGATAAGAAATTAGTAGCTAAAACTATTATGTTACAAAAAAAGAATCATCACTAAAAACTATTATTTACCAAAAAACATCATCACAAAATATTGTTACCTACGTTCACAATAATGTCTCTAAAAACATTTACCTACAACAAAAAATTAGTAGCTAAAACTATTTTGTTACAAAAAAAATTGTCAATAAAAATAATTACCTACGACTATGGTTTAGTAGGTAAAAACCTTTATATAAGAAAAGATAAGTCGTAAAATCCTATATACGACGTTATTCGTTCTCGTCGGCTATATGTTCTACCGACGAAAATATTGTCTATCCAAAACTTTTTTCCGACGATTTCAGGAATACATCGTAGATATTGTTTTGCTACCGAAATTCAGCGATCATTAGGGCAACGATTATTTTTCGTCGCAGATTAATATTTGCGACAATGTTTTAATATTTAGCGACGTTTGATTTTGTCAATTTAGCGACATTTGATTTTGTCGCCAATAACCTTATCTTTTGTAGTGTGATTAAGATTTATGGTCCATTTAGAACTATAGATCAAAATATTTTGAAAATAATGGTCCAAATTTGCAAAGATAAGGAAAATAAATAAATTTTATAATGGTGAAATATAGATAAGTCATTAAAAAGACAGAAAGGCATAACTAAGTATTCATAATAACCATCACAACTGAAAAAATGCACTCTTAGAATATAGTAGAATGTACTTATTAACTCTAAGATCAATTTTTATAAAATATGTTGCACCATAAAACTCATATAAACATCAAGTTTAAGAATGAGAAATTGATCTTTAATAGCCACCACGTTAATAGCAACAACATTAAGAACTTTATAATTAGTATAAAAGTGTTATATTTCATCTTTTTATTTTAAATAGAACGTGAGAAAAAAGTGGATTAATACATGATCTTATAATTAAGCCCCAATTTTAACATGTTAAGAACTTATTTTCTTAATTTCAACCTTTTAAAAATAGACATATATGGTTTTAATTCCAACCTAGTTGTGATGGTTACAAGTAAATAACAAATAAGGAACTCCTTTGCATCAATTCTTTACGATAAAAATTTTAAAACATATCAAACTCTTTTAGAAATTTTCACTTCAATTTCTATCATTTAGACCTTTAAAATTTTTAGTTAAGTGTCCAAACTTTTAAAAAGAAAATAAATTAGCTTAAAGCATTATCCTCATTAATATTTTATAATGTGGCCATTGGAACACGTGAAGACATATTTGAAAGGGCTATGTGGGATTTTCTTCCTGGTATGACTTTTAAACATTAATAAGTCAACTGTATTTTTTTTATATATAGATACCAATATATTCGATACATGAGAGTCAAACTCTACGCTAGTAAAGACGAGAAGACATACATGTAATTTAAAAACATTAGTAGGTCTAGGACATTAATTATTGCTTTAATTTTCCTGTGCCCTATTAGTAGGAATGTTAAAGTTGGCCCGGCTCGGTCTATTTTTGGCCCAGGTTGGTTAGACCACGGGCAGGCCGTGGCCTGACCCGACCATTATTTTTGAAATGACATTGTTTTGAAAAATTTTTATGTGGCCCGTCGGGCCATAGCCAGGGCATGGCTGACCTATCCCGGCCCACTGAGCCACGGACCACTATGGCCTGGCCCATTGAGATCCCTAACTATTAGTAATAATATGGCACAAACACTCTATTTTTGTTGCCCAAAAGTAGATTTTCTTATCTTGTTAAAATAATTGATGTTACCATAACATTTCAAAAGCTTTTATAATATGTTTAAGCTATGTTATCCAATTACAGCTATAGATCAAAATATTTTGAAAAATACTAGTATAAATTTGCAAAGATAAGGACAAAAAATAAAATTTATAATGGTGAAGTATAGATAAATCATTAAAAAGATAAAAATGACTATTATGATTAAAAAAAGCACTCTTAGAATATCATAGAATATTCTTAAACTTGATGGTAACTAACTATAAGATCAATTTTTGTAAAATATGTTGTACCATAAAACTCATAAACATCAAATGTAAGAATGGGAAATTGATCTTTAATAGACACAACATTAATAACGACAACATTAAGAACTCTATAGTTCGTACAAAAGTGTTATGTTTCATCTTTTTTCTTCAATGAATAAAACATGAGAAGAAAATGGACTAATACATGATCTTTTAAGCCCCAATTTTAACATGTGTGAACTTATTTTTTTAATTTCAACCTTTTAAAAATAGACACACATGGTTTTAATTTCAACTTATTTTGTATGGTTACAAGCTAATAACAAACAAGGAACTCCTTTGCCATAATTCTTTAGGATAATAAACTAAAAAAATATCAAAATGTTTTAGAATTTTTTACTTCAATGTCTATCCTTTTAAAATTTTCAATTAAGTATTTAGACTTTTAAAAATCAGATAACTTAATAAAAACTTTTTCTCTATTAATATTTTGTTGATGTAATTGATGAGTCATATGAAGACTAACATGTAGAGTGGTTATATGTCTCTTTGTCTTTGCTAACATAGTGTTTGAGTCTCATATAGCAAATATATTGGTATCTATATGTACAAAATATGGTCACTTGTTTAATTCCTAAAAATCATGTGAAGAAGAAAATGCCACATAGCTCCTCCAAATATAAGTCTTCACTTGTTCCAGTAACCACATTAATAAAATATTAATGAGGATAATGCTTCAAGCTAATTTATTTGCTATTTAAAAGTTTGGACATTAATGAAAAAAAAGGTAAAAGATATGGAGTTCTCTTATACTTTAAGTAACTACTAAAAAATCTGTTTAATTTTTAAAATTTTCTAAAGAGCTCTTAAAACCTTTTAAATTTTTAAGAAAACACTTTTTCTTAGACTCGCTACAACAAACAGAACATTTAGCGATAAAAATAAACATTGCTAAACAATAACCAATCGTCGCAAATTAGTATTGGTAATGAAAATCGTCACCCAAATTGTCGCTGAATTCCGGTAACAAAGCAACATCTGCCACATTTTTCCAAAGTCGTAGCCAAAATGTTTTTTTGACAAAAATAATTCGTCGGTAAAAAGTATAACTGACGAGAATAATAAACGTCGTATATAGTTTTGTGTGACGTTTCTGTTTCGTAAACTGCAAGAAATTTTATTTTTAGTGATAGTAAAAATTGTCACTAAATCCAATAATATTAGTCACTATTATTAATAGTGTCCAATATTTGAAGTCGTCACCTCATATCACAAATACCTCCGTCACTACTGAAATAGTGATTAATTTAAGAAATGGTCACAATTATGCAACACTTTTGTGACACAAATATTGACACTAAAACTTGTGAAATGTGTCACGAAATTATATGGTCACAAAAATGTTACATATTTATGACAAGTTTTGTCGTCACCAATAATATAAAGTAGTGACAAATTAAGTTGTAACTGAACTGCATTTTATTGTGACAAAAGTGTCGTCACTAAAACCTGTAAAATGTGTGACAACACTATATGGTAACAACAACTTTACATATTTATGACAAGTTTGTTGACAAAAATAATATAAAGTAGTGACGAACTAAGTCGTAACAAAGCTTCATTGTATTGTGACAATAATGCCGACACTAAAACCTATTGAATGTGTGACAATAATATATGGTCACAACAACTTTTCATATTTATGACAAGTTTGTGGACACAAATAATATATAGTAGTGACGAATAAAGTCGTAACAATACTTAATTTTATTGTTACAACAGTATTGTCACTAAAATAATTATAAATAGTGAAAAATATTTGTCACTAATATTTTTCTTATCAATGTCCATTACTTGTTGGTCTCTATTAATTTAATAAAAAAGTATCAACATCATTTTATAAAAAAAATTAAAATTGGTTCTTACAAAAAATATTGTCACTAGTGTGTTTATTATTATCACAAATAAAACTATCAATTCATCAATGAAATTACATTAGCTGTAAAAGAAATTTGCATCAGTGGCTATATTTTCTAACAAATTTCATCACAAGTACGAAAGTTATACGTTACAATAATGTTGTCACTAAATAAAGAATATATGCTACAATTAATTTATGACTAATATGTTCGTGTTCATTATAAATAATATTATTAAAATTTACAATTTAATTACTTTATTAAAAACATTTTTGCATTGTTGGCCATAAAATAGAAGTTGTCACAATGATACAGATTTTTACTGCCAAGATATTATTAGACAAGCAAATAAAAATTATTAGTATATATAAAATATATAAAAATCATCAAAATGTAATAAATTATAAATTCCAATATATAAAATTGGAAAATTTAATATCCAAGAAAATTATTTATTACAATTATCTCAAACTACTGTGTACTAATTTAAGCTAAAATGCTCTAAGGTAAAATTTCCTGGCTATTCTTCATGATGAAGTTCACTGTTGATTTATTTCGTAAAAAATAAAATAAAATAAAATCAGTTAATTAGTTTATAAAATATTAAACTATAAATTTAGTACTAACATTTTATAATAATATAATGATAA
>JANQBM010000385.1:0-13377 GCA_025594535.1 Erythroxylum domingense | reverse complement strand
CCAATACCTCAACTGAATATCACTAATTAACAGGGGAGAGAACAAAATACCTCAACCGAAGTCACGAAGACACGAGACACGAACAAGAGAGGCGACAATGGTAGTCAAAGACACAAAGAGGACAAACGGTGGATGGAGAGAAGCGAAACGTGATGGTGAGGGTGAGAGAGAAGAAACCAGAGAAGACGACGCAAGGGGGAGGAGGGGAAGTCGGGTGTGTAAACCAAACGACATCATTTTCATTTACTTTTAAACGCTGATGGAGAAGCAGACAACAAAGTCTATGTTTTAAATTTAGCTACAGAATTTACCGAAGGAATGTGTCATCGATAAACTAAAAAATTGCCTCTTTGTTTACCAACGACCAACTTGTACCATCGGTAAAGTCCGTAGCAAATTTTACCAGGATGATTTCCCACCATAATTACCGACGGACCTTACCGATGGATGAATTTTTGTCTATAAACTCAAAAAATTTCATCTTATTTACTGACAGTCACCTTATACCGTCGCTAACGTCCATCGCTAATTTTTTCGGGATGATTTCCCTCCATATTTACTAATGGACTTTACTACTGTCACTAAAAGAAATTTTTTCCGTCAACCTTACCGAAAAACAGTTATTTTTCATCAGTAATATGCAACGATTTCTTGTCCATCAGTAAATATCTGTCGTTAATGCTTATTTTTCTTATAGTGTAATATGCCATGCATTAAGTAGTCAGCAAAGTATGATCAATCGTCGGGACGAACCCAAGTCGCTAGAAAAGGGCGACAGACAAGGAGCACCCTTCCCAATCTACATATAGGAGGAAGGTATTCGTTTATAATCCCTCAATGCTAAACAAGTTATAGTACCAAAATATTTTGATTTCGATACACTTGATAGATTATAACTGTGGGATAGGGTAGAGAACTTAGCAGAAAGAATTCAATGGGGAAGTTCATACACTTCCAATATCCTGTCTACCAAGAGCTTGCTCTAGAATTCTTCACTTCCCTATATTACAAACCTAGTAACCCTAAAGAAATGTGGTTTAGGTTACAGGGACAAAACTATGAGTTAGACATCGAAATTATATGCGATATTTGTTGCTTCACTAAGTCTTCCATTACAGATCAGCACGATGATTTTCGTGCTTCTTATTATTGGAATGAACTCACTGGGTTAGAGCAATTCGATACTAAAAATTACCACAACAAAATCATAGGAACCTATGAGCACTTATTATTGCACAAATTTATGTGACAATTGGTTTTTGATAAGTTAAAAATTAACAAATGCTCAATAAAGGAACTTTTCTTATTGTGGTACATGGATCACAGCATCCGACTGTGCACCTCCACATAAGTGTTGAACGTTATTATTGTAACTCTACGTAAGAGGAGCAACAATTTAGGTATGGGGTACTTGGTTTCCGCCATTGCTGAGTATTATGTCATGGACTGTAGTAGTTTAAACATCCACCTCCCAGATTTTCTAAATCATCATCATCTATGACGTGCTGAAATCCTTAAGTCCCATAGCATGGAAATCCAAGATATTAGCCAAAAGACTCATGTAAAAATTATGGCTAGTCAGGCAACTTCGAGCACAGTGCCACCTAAGCAGGCAAAAGAGGACTCAACCAGTGAGGAGTCCGAGGAGGAAGAAGAAACAGAAGAGCTGGACTAGAAAAAAGTGCTTGATACAATCTCTATGAACACTAAGGTAATTATAGATACACTTGCTGATAACTCTAGAAGAATGAAGGAGATGGCCTGAACTCAATGATGTTGAAGTCAAGACATACGTCGTATCCATCATTATTTCAAGGATTAAGGCGTCCAACTACCACCTCCCTCACCATCCCCGCCTCCATCACCATGAGGCTTTGTTTCTAACCCTTTTCTTTTTAAATTTAGTCTTTATTTTATTTTTTTACTCTAATTATGTTTCTCTCCTTTCTATGTGTGTTTGTTTGTCTCCTTCTCACATTGAGGACAATGTGTTGTTCAAGTGTGGAGAGGATTATGTGTTTTGCTTTGAATGTGAATTTTGCATATTGTATGATAGTTTGTCAGGTTGCATTTTTTAACGTGTGAATGTGTTAATGGCTTATATGGATTGAAATTGACTTAATTTTGAACATAGTCTATTAGGTTGTGAAGAATCATTAACTCACAAAATTAGTGAATTGGGTTATTTGGCTAAATATGCTAGTTAATTAGGATTTAGAGTGAATTGGTCGCCCTCTAAATTGTCACATTCATTCTCTTTCAACTTAAGTAGCTTGCTAGGTTTTTTTCATAAAAACTACTAGCTAAAGCAACAAAGTAGGAAATAAAAAAATTATGTTTGATAATTTTAAATAAATTACTATTTTACTGACCTTGGAGTTATGAATAGGGCTAGTAGCTAGTTGAGAACGTGATGTAACTGAGTAACTGGATTAACACACATGACAAATGTGTGCCTTCGTGTCAAAAGGCTATAATGGTGTTCCAACCAAGCAACTTTATAAAAAATATGACTTAGTTGAGTAACCGGATCGATATTCATCACTAATATTTGCCTCTGCATAAAAAGATTAATTCCATGTTTACAAAAAGTAATTAAAAAATTAAAATAAAAAATTAAAATGAAAGTGTTTCCTAATAAAACCTACTGACCTTGTAAATAGCTTGACTTTTCATGAACACGTACTTAGGAGTAGTTACAAAGTTGAATTACTAAAGAATTATTAATGTATGTGCGTAATTAAAAAGGATGAATTATTTCACACTTGAGTCTGGATTAATATGTGTATTTAGTTCAAAGTCCGTAGACGTGGATTTTGCATGTTAATGATTTGTAATAACATGAAGGATCGTGTTTAAAGCTAAATTTATTTCTTAAAGTTGAAGCCATTATCTCATTATTACATTGTGTGTTGTGTGATTTTATGTGTTTATTGTTTTGTTTGCTTGAGGACAAGCAAACATTTAAGTGTGGGGATGTTAATAGGTGTGAATTGCATCGGGTTTTAGGGCTTAGTTTTATATTTATTTAATTGTTAATTCAATCGTTTAGTATATGTTTAGGTTAGAATTATGTTAGTTTGCTAATTATTTGTGTTTTAAGTGTTTTATAGGTTAGTTTTGAGCTTAATTATTATGTTTTTGAGGTGCCTTGATGTGTTTGTTAGTATTTCAGGGTCAACATCGAAGAACGGAGAAGTTTTGGAGATATTCGGGCCAAAACAACGACCCACGATCGTGGCATAATAGGCCACGATGGTGAAAGAAGCACCAGAGTTAGCCCACGATGGTGGCCTATGTGCCACAATCATGGAAGAGGTCCAGGAAATGGCCCACGATCGTGGCCTACTTGTCGTAATCATGACAGAAGGCTCGAATGTGACCCATGATCGTGGCCTACGTAGGGTAGATGCATAGATACTCAAAAAGTCAAGTTTTGAGGGATTTTTCTAATCTTTTGGACCCCAAAAAAATCTAGGGCTACCGAGAATACAAAAGGTATTTAAAGAATAATACAAAGAGACAAGAGGTCAACCACTTTTATAGAAACCCTAGAGAGAATTATCGAGAGATAGAGAAAGAGAAGAAGGAAGAGAGAAGAGGAGAAGAAGTCGACTCGACTTACTTCCCGGATCAGAAGTTTCTCGACGTCACTGCCTCCCATTGTCTATTCAATTCGTATTTCTTGCTATTTTTAGTTTTATTATTGTATAGAATTGGAATAATAGTTGATGGTAGGATTTTTAGATGTTGACGATGTTTCTAAACTCACCTTCAGGGTTTTATTTTTGATTGAATGAAATTTGATTATTTATGTGTTATTTGGATTTGTGGTGACTTAACTCTAGACATGCATAATTCGATAATACATTAAGTGGGTGAATCGAAAGAAAAATAATTAAATTGGGATAACGAGAGTTAGGTGATTTAATAGAACAAGAATTAAATCAAATCGGTAAATTGTGCAAAGAGAGATCTTACATAGGTTTCCAATAGTTTATTAGATAACTTCAGATCTAATTAGGTTTTGATAGGTTGTTAATTGAGAAATTGCAACTTCCATAATCTGATTAGGGTTTATAATTTATCGTTTTAACTCGAGAGATAGTGATCAACCCTATGATAGTCTGGAACCAATAATCTGATAATTCATAATCGATTAGGTTAGCATTAAAGATAGGTAAAATTTCCTTTCTCTCAATTGGTAATTCCTTTAGATTGATTCTTGAGTGTGTGTTGCAATTGCTACATTATTAATATTTTGGTGATTGATTCTTGAATTGATTTGCTTAATTGAATTGAATTCTTATTTTAGTTCCGTTACATTTTGAATTTTATGAATTATTCTGGCTTTAGATTTTAGGATTAAATTATCCCTCTTTGTAGGATTGATACCTTAGGTACGACGCGAACGAACCGTGCACTTGCGGATTATGGATGTTAGTTAATTAAAACTTACACACATCAACAACCCGATCACTTACAAATATCACCAAGGATAAAAATATTAGTAGTAACCATTTTATTATGATTAAAATTATGGCTAGAACCTCACTTAGTCCAACACTAAATAATATTTATGGGAAAGTTATATAAACAATTAAAATAAAATTAAAACATTAATAAAAGAATGTAGGGAAAGAGAGATAATCTTGATTTATAGTGGTTCGACCAAATAATCATTGGCCAGCTTCCACTCTCCAAAATCCACTTTGTAATTAACTATCTTTTTATTGTAATGATTAAAGAGGAATCCTCCATACAACACCTTTTTCTTATAAGACGAGAGGAAACCTCACAATTGTCATATTTCTTATAGGATGAAGATTAACCTTTTGCAAATCTTATTCAAGGTTAGATGAATCGTCATAATTTGTATCTGAAGAAAATTTTCCAATTGCTACACTAGCACAACTATTCACATCTAAAACACTTTCTTTTTTGCTCGCACTAATAAATTAGGGCTTTATATATGTTATAAAATAGAAAAATGTACTCTCTAACTTTTCAAGACTCTTGGCAACTTTTTAGTTTTCCAAAATTTCTCAAAACTCAATTGTTATATATTTATACCAAAAACTAACTTAAATGTTCATTAAACACATAATTAAGTATTATAATAACTGGTTTCTATGCATGGTCACCTAGTTTGACACTCACTTTCAAATAGCTAGGCATCCTTTAGTTGGGGTATTACCTAGTCGAACATTTTGTCAAATAGAAAGCCAACTCTTGATAACTTTTCAAATTAACCATTAGCTAATTAGTTTTAACTTTTTTTCTAGCCAAATGAATAATGCATTCGGACAATAAATAATATGACTGATATAAATTATTCAGTTAATGAATAGTCTAACCTATGTATACTGATAAACAATACCTATCCACATACTAAGTCATATAAACTAAAATTTTTAAGCCTTAATGATTCAATAGTATCAAGTGGAAAGGTCATCGCTCAATGGATAAATTTTACTTTGGGGATAATAAGTTGATCTTCCTAAAAGCTCACATCAATGGGAAAGTTTAACACCTTGATGTCATCCTTTACTACCTGTTGCTATAGTTTGTTCAAGGGTTAGGTTGTTCATCTATTAACTTAGTAAGTATGTTAGGTTTGAAATGTTATAAAATAGTTTGGTCCGTGTCTAATATAAGAATTAGACCAATAAGAGGAATTTTCTCTAGTACAAGAGGACTAAAAAAGATGCAGCTATGGTGTACTAGTTATTGTGCCCATGATAAATGGTAGATAGTTAAGTACGGAGGAGATAATTATTAAAAGCATTAAAGTAGTAACCCAATTTAAGATGAGTGCTCTCATATTTTGACTCCTTAAAGCCCTCATTATTACAGCTGGGATAGCAATGAGTTCTTTATAATTGTAAGGATTGAGCGACAAAAGTTTTGAGAATTCAAGAGAAGTTTACAACAATACAAGCCATTTATCATTACGGTAGGTGTCAAGTGGAAGCGCGATGAAGCATGTAGTTGAGGCATTCTATCAGACATGTAGATTTAAACCTTATTCTTATATAATCCAATCAATTTGATAAGGTATTTTCCATCTATTTTTCTTATTTTACTCTTTGATAACATGAAAAAAGCAAAAGTTCATCCCCCTTTTTACCAATCTAAGGGGTAGAAGATTAAAGAGCTTTGGTGTCCCCTTTAGCTAAGAACTGGGATTGCACAATCATTAGTTAATAAAGTATACCTTTCATCATTTATAGTTTAATATTTAGATGTCCTCGGTGTAAAGGAACCACACCAATTTATCTCAAACTTAGTGGTTAAACTTTACTTTATTAAAGATATTGTAAATGAGGTCTTATTGAAAAATAGCTTGATTTTAGGATGATAACAAATGTCAATGTGTGTCGAATGCACCACAAAATAAACCTAACTTTGCACAAATAATTTTGTAGCAGTGGTGAGTAGGGATCGTATCTACAGAAAGTGTATTTAAAGCTTCTATAACAAAGGAATCAATGTTGGAAAATAAAGTAAAATTGAAATAACAAAATTAATTCAAATTATGTATTGAGAAAATGATAAAATTGATGAATGAGTTTAGAATTTGGTTCTCGGATCAATCTCAACCTACTTACAATTAAACATACTTTATTGAATTGTTGTTTTCACACCTCTCTTAGAAATTATTAATCATAGGTTAACAACAAGCTTTGTTAATCCCGGTTTTCCCTTAGGTCATGTTTAATTAAAAAAAGGTATTTAACTAAACCTAGCTATCGAACAACCTAGAATAAGCTCCCAGATTTATAGGACAATTGCATTACGAATAAGTAAAATACATTAATATAGGCAACAACCACATAAGCTCGGGTCATTTAACCTATGTTACGTTATCCTTAATGATTAAACACCACTAGTTGCCACAAATGAATCCAAAACACAACTATTATGTATTATATTTAAGATTCTAGAAATGGGTTTATATTAAAAAAACAATCTAATAGAGAATTCAGATCATCCTTACACAAATAACTTAATCAATATATATAGAATAACATAAACAATCCCTAAAGAGTGAGAGATTCAACACTGCATAATGAAGATATGCTCAAATGTGTTCCTTGACTTTGATTTCACCTCTGAACCAGAAAAAGGAAGATTAGCCCTCTATAGATGCCTAAGAAGTTATAAATTAATCACCCTTTTCATTCCAAAAATGATTTATGTTATGTTTAGCTACTCAAATGTCCATTTATATGAAAAGTTAGGGTTCTGAGGAGATACATGGTTTGATACACAACCGTGTATCCAACCATGTATTACATTAAAAATTCTCAATTTGTGATTATACACTGTCGTGTAAGTAGATACATGGTCGTGTATCTCCTAGATCATGTTGAATTGTTGTTCTTCTTGCAATTTCTTGTCCAATCCTAGCCCTAATCCATCTCCTTCTTGTTTCATAAAGACAATTGAGTTTGAACATTAAGACGATGGCTTAAAGAATGTGCTTTTAACTCATTTTAGCTCTTGAGTTTCCAAATTGTACATAAAACCAAATATGAACTAAAATGAATGTCTTAAGCATTTCAAAGCATTAATCACTAATTGTTAAAGAGTGAATGTATAAAAAATTAAGCACATATCAACAAGGTTAAAACCCCTCGTTCTTATTACTCACTCAATATGAAAAGGAAAATGAAAACTTCTTCTTATTTAAAACCCAATTATGAATTTCTCTCCACTTCACGTTTTAAAACACACTATTCTTATAAAGAGAGAGGCATCTTTACATCTTCTTAACTGGAAATGGCTGGAAAGAGGAAAGGTTTCCTTTTTAGGGTACTCCCAAAAATAGGACCAGTAAAGACAAGGTGGGGTTTGTAGCTTAGATGGTTAGAGCATGTGGTTACAAACCATAGTGTCAAGTGTTTGAATCCCTCCTCTCTCAAAAATAGCCAAAAAAGGAAGTAACTTTCCCTCTAGAGGTAGGAAAATCATAATAAAGATACCAAACCCAAAGATATGAAGCTTCAATATAGGTCTTTTCTCAAAATAGAATGGCCTTCCTTTTTGTGTTATTCTTTTTATTTATTATTAATAGTATAAATTTTAAATATAGTATGCTCGAATTAAATCAACATTTTTTATCTTACATCTATAAATATTCCTTAACCAAACTTAGGCATAATAGCAAAGTAAGTACAAGTATTAGTAGTATAGCAAAAATACGTTCTTTGTCATTAATATGTTTGCTCGTGGTTATTGTGCCCTTTTATGGGAATCAATGATTGCATTCTTGATGCAATTGTTAGTTCAATTGCATATCAAAATTCTTGATTGATTAGCTATAAATAGCCCCACCACACTATGGGATGAAGGACTATATTAGAATTACCCATACTAAGGCATTGACGGTGTGATTCTCAAGTATCACATAACAAAATGTGATATAATAAGATAAAATACATTGGAAAAAAATACAGAGGAATGGTTTACCTACTATTAACTGTCAAAGTGAACCCTTTCACTTTGAATTCAAGAATTTCTCCCCAAGTAGGATTCAAACCTATAATCAATTAGTTAACAATTGATCACTCTACCATTAAGCTACTAAGGAATAATAGAAGATTTGATCTTATACAAATCAATTTCTGCTTTCAGCCATGACTAATATGAGCTTAAAGTTCCCTTTATAAATCCTAAAACTTTTTTGTAATGTCTTCATTCCATGCCTCATTTCATTAGGAAACCTTATATTGGCTCTATTTCATTATATTATATTTATAGCCTAATTCCATTCATTAAATATCCCTTTTCGTGTCATTAACATAATGTTTTTAGTATGTCTCTAAATTGGTATATTCTTTTTCTATATATGTGTAGAAAGTTTCAAAATCATCATGTAATAATCCAGAAATTCCAATAGAAAATAGAAAGGGAGGCTTAGGATGATTTTGAAATATTTTATATTAGGTAGTTTAGTATCCTTATGCATAGAGATAATTAATTTGTTCTTTGCGGTCGAATTCTATTATGGATTTCTATCCTTGTTCTCTATGGAGCCTCTTATCATATTCTTTAATAAATAGATCTATTTTATTTTATATTATTAATAATACTTGTTCAAATTTTTAATTGATTGATACAAATTAATGTTCTGTTACTATAAATTGATAAAACAATAGCCTGGCCAAAAGTTGCTTCTACAGCTGTAATAGTTGGAACAATAGTGGAGAAAATATTTTCTTTTAATTGGAGATTATCAAAAATTTCAAAAAAAAACCAAATTAATATTGACTCATGATCAATCCATAGATACTAATAGAAAATAAATAGGCACTCAAAGCAAGTACATATTCGAGCATAGTCAAATAACTCCTTATCAATTTCAATTTATTTCAATAAAAAACAATTCAAGTAAACATCAACAAATTGGATTGACTAAAATAAAATTTTCACAAGGACAAATGAAAGAAATATATTGATAGTAAATCAAATAAAAGAGCTTGTATATGAATAATCTTCAAACCAATCTAAAATAAAATGGATGTGATAAGATAAAAAAAAAATTGGTTTGAATTACATTAATAATTCTAATGATTTATTATTGACGAGCCACTACAATTGCACCTATGAAAGCAACTAAAGGAATTATTGATATGAACTTAAATGGAAACAAAGAAATATTGATAAATGAATTTGAATTTGTTGAACGTTGCTTATCAAATCTTGCTTTATATTTGGTTTACGTTACAGTCAAAATAATACTATACTAATACATATATGGAATACTAGTAAGCAGTAAAAAATAATTTTACAAAATAAAGAAGAAACTCCATTCTCAATAGTAAAATGATTTAAATATTTTTAACATTTTAAACCATTTATGAACATCATAATGAATATAATTAAAACATTTATAGCCACCATATAAATAAAGGGTTGTGTAATAATTACAAAATGATAGTTTGATAAAATATAGAATAAGGATATACAAATAAAATCCAATCCTAAAAAAAAAAGTAAAATATACTAGGTTTGTAAATAATATTACTCCCAGCTCCCTAATTCAAAGAAAGATTAAAAGCTCTTTTCTTTGATAAAAATTGATTTAAAACTATTTTAAAAGTTTTTAAATATTGTTTTAAGATCACAGTTTTTCTTTAAAATGTAAGACAATTTTCCTCTTTATCATGAAAGGATTATGTATTATACCCTACATGTAAAGGTTCATGTGATGATTGAGTCCATAATTAGTTGAAATGATCAAAATAAGATTACAGTAAAGATTACAATTCTTTGTTACATCTTGAGGTACTTGAATCCGCTTCTTCATTCGAATTTCCTTGAATTTCTCTTGAATTAGATATGTGCTTGACTTTGCTCATTTGTTTTATACTTTGATTGCTCGATTGAATTATTTACCCACTTTTTTGTTCCATTAAACTTGAGTTTTCATACATTAGATAATTACAATATAATAAAGTTACTAATATCATTAGAAGTAAATTCTTTAATAGCAATATATTTTGTTTTTAACAAAATCATAAGTTAGGAGCTTATTTGGCTAAATAATTGGTGATATTAAGAAAATTAAATGACATTAAGTAAGTTATCCTATATTAAAGTAGTATAACATGCATGTTGATTTGCATTTAGTGTACATGTGTTTTACTTAATATTTTGCTATATTTTCCTTATAAAATTACCTTTTTTTAATCGGTTTTATGTTATGTTTTAGGTAATTAAAGATGCATTGCTTGGGATTGAGTTTTCCCGGGGAATAAAGAGCTTTACAAGTTATGTTAAGAAGAAAATTCAATTTTAACAAAAGATGGTCACAAATATGAGCATGTTATAGCCCATGTCCCTCTTTTAAACAAAAGTAGACGGTGAGAAGGTCAAATAAAGTCATATGCCAAGGCATATTCCTCTTTGTAACTAAGGTATAAAATACAAAACTTGATGTATGGTAAGTTTAGACGTTGGGTCATATGCCAAGAGGTATAGGGGGGTACACATTTATAACACAAGCATATCAGCATCTATATTCCTCTCTAAAAATAATTATGGAGAAATAGTAAAGAACACAGCCTAGTACATGGACATATCTTAGATCATTTCCATAATAGAAAGCTTGAATAAAAGACAATAAAAGTCATAATTGAGGAGACCTATTTTAGTTCTTTTTAGTTTCTTTTCAGGTTTCAATCAAGGTTAGCCGTTGCTAGAGAGAGAAAATCCTAATCATACTTTACATCTGTATTCAATAAAGAGAGAGATCCAAAATTATTCTAAAAAAGTATATTATACTAAGAGATCGAGATCTTCATAGGGAAAACATTTTCAATGAATTATTCATTTCTTTTATTTTTTATTTCAAGGATTAATTATTTAAAAGAGTTCTATGTTTATGAAATATCATTATTGATCTTAATTTTATTTAGATATAAGAGAAAGCTTAAATTAGATATTACTTTGCATACAGATGTTCGAGAAAACCTATTTGTAGATAAACCTAGGAGTTGGTATTAAAAATTCAGTAAGGAGCTAGAAATAGACCTACATAATGATTTTGGTATTAGTACAGACCCTTTATGAAATTTCAAAAACTTAGTGCATTCTTACTCTTAGATATGTTTATAAGATATAAACACCAATTAATCGATCGAGAGATACACAGTTGTACACTGAAAGTTGGCAATTTAATAGATTAAGAGATTTTGTTATTCTCAATTATAGAATCTCTATATAACTAAATCGTGAGTATAAGATAAAGTTAGAAAAAAAATCTTATCTAGATGTTTATATTATTTAATTGTTTTTGTTGAATACTTACTTTATTATGATCCTAGTAGTATCTTAATCTATCCAATATAATTTTAAGTTTAGAATAACTCAATCACACTCTTTATTATTAACTAGCTATTAATAGGAGGATCAAACATGATACTTACTTTATTCTTGTATGATTAATACTCTATTTATCACCATGCTATTATAAGATGATAGGTCCACTTGCCTAGAGTAAGATTATTGCGATAAAGAAAATTGGAATCATATACTTTTGCTTATTTCATGCATCATGAATGATCAAATTTTAATATCGACATTCTCTCCCACTTTTCTGAATATTAAAAAGGGTATGTAGTATAGAAATCTATAAGAATCAAAGAGAAAAATAACTTTTATCTTTCCCCTTTTAAATTTTTATCATAAGAGCAAAATTATAATCAAGATACTTATAAAATTAAAGAGAAATTCTCATTATTCTCGTATACCAATTTCAAAGATCAATCTTTCTTTATCTCCTTAGGTACAAATAACAATGCTTTCTCCTCCCTTAAGTATATATGTTAAGTCAATACGCTCAAATTTTGTTAATATGCAAGCAACTATGTGCCTTCTTCTTTTATGTATCACTTACCTTCTTTTTTTTCCTTATTTATCAATCAGTCATTTAGTACTAATTTCCTTACTTGACTCATACGATCATTTTTGTTCCCCATTTGATATTAATGGAGGCAAAACCAATTGTTTTTATTCATTCAATTCATTTGATATTTACCTATAAGGAAAAAAAATACATTCTGGGTATATACACAAACTTGGGTCCTTAAAGGTTTTGTCCTTAATCCTTTTTCAACCCATGTTTTTTAGTTTACTTAACAATTATTATTTTAAGGAAAAATCTCTTTGTATATATCTATAATGACTATAAAAGAAACATCTCACATAAGATGACCTAGGAGTATATGAATCATGTATGTGTGACATATATCATTTTTAGGTCTTCTAGAGATATGATAGCAATCAATAGGTCTAATTTAGATATATAAGGAATAAGAAGCTCTTCTTTGGCGATAATAAGGGCTAATAAATAGTTTAATAAGAAGCTCTTCTTGGGCGATAATAAGGGCTAATAAATAGTTTAACACATGACCTGATCTTTTGGTGTAAATATGGCCTATGAGAATTACGAAAATGTTCCAAGTGCTTAGAAAGTAGGCTGTGATGGTTTTAAGTATACTTCATGTTATTTATATTTCATGTTATTTTGATGATAAAGAGACCTACATGAATGAGAACAATATTGAATTATCTTTTGGTGTGGCTTTACATGAAAATTATATATTTTTTTCTTGATATGCTAGACCTTCCCGGTTAAGAATATGAACCATATATGAATAAAATTTTCTCTTTTACTTGAGACCAGAAGCAAAATTTATGAGCTTTAAAATTTTATATCTATCGTTGAACGCTGTATGATCATGTAATGATTTAGGTACAGACTGATCATATAAATGCTTATCCAGGGATTTTCTATTAGGATTGGATATTACACTTTTGTAAGAGAAACTAGTTACGTGCATATCACTGAGCTCTTTTAGGCTCTAA
>JANQBM010000344.1:0-13382 GCA_025594535.1 Erythroxylum domingense | reverse complement strand
CATTATGTGTAAGTGTACAGTATATAGTATCAACATAGAGGATGTTAGACATAAATTGATTTGTCTATATCACTACAAATAGTAAATTAGTTAACCATGGGTGGTATATTATACTGGTATGTTTATATGACCATATTGTGCAAAAGGTATTCATTATGATACCCTAAATTACATGGTTACAAGACTTTATCTATCTTGAGTGTACATACCATCATAAGGCTATTTACTCTTACAAATACAATGTGGGTTACCTATGTTAATACTCACTAATTATGAGCACATATAATTGCAAGTAATAGGCAACCCGTGTATTACCTCATGTGGGAGCATACTAGGTATATGGTTTTGTACATTACATTGATATGTGGTATCGAACATACATAGTTTGCATCAGTATTATACCATTAATTATTTAGAAGAATACCATTATTGCAATTCACCACACCAATATAATGTATATAGAGGATTAGTGTTACTAAATGGTAAACATATAGAGTTCCTTAGGTCAAAGGTACTAGTATATACCCTGACATGAAAATGTGCTTATAGGATATACCTCAAAATTATAACTATATGATTTAAGGTATGTAAGGATGTGGTAACCATTTATACTAAAGGGATACATGATATTTAATATTGTACGAAGCTAGCCAACTTGTTATACATTATATCCTTATGTAATATCTCACCCATATTATGCATATCCTAATGCGTATAATATGAGCCCATGGGTAATACCAGACATTGTAAATGTTGATCCCCCATACCATGGCATACTAGTAGATACCTATCATCATAGTCTTAATATTATCAATCCCTAATGTTATGGTATAACTAGGGCCACATATGTATAATGTAGATCTATATCCAACAATGGATACTATACCTATGGTTGATTGTCGAACCCTTTGGATATAAAATAGAATGGCCCAGGACTTAGTTCAGCTTAGTATGCCTCGTGTGACTAATGATATAACAAGTATATATTATGACCTAATATATTATGTTTCTTATCCATATCACCTATCCATACTAATCTATGTGACATGCCATTGATAATGCTACATTGGTGTGTTGTCAACTAAGTCCATTACATGGTATATATTACTCCCATGTAATAGTGTATGTTTGCAATACAAGAGTGTAAATGTCATACCCCCTACTAGAATAGTGCATCATTGTAACCTGTGATGGTCCTAGTGGAAAACTATTAACTTTTTTCACAACTTTGTACTCACCATATGATCTCACATGAATGGTGTGCATGGGTATATAAACTCTATATGATGCACTAGTTTATACCCATGACTAATCTGGAGTATGGCCTATATATATACCTTTGGAGCCACCATTTTATACCCAAGAATCACAGTTAGATCCAATCAGTATAAGAACTTACTATGTATACATACTCTTAGAGTATCACCTATATTACAACTATATGGCCAACAATATTATTATTGGTAACAAAATATCATCCATCCTTGATATTTTGAAGGGCCTACCTATGGTCCCTAGGATATTTTAGTACATAAAATAAATATCATACGTGGATATTTTTGTACCCGTTACAATTAATCTATCCAAATGTACATGTGTATATATTATAAATATGATATCTATGCATCTCTAATATGTGGACATGCATAGAGTATATTGCTACCATAGGTAATATTATGTATGGGTATTCCTAGTTGTATCACATATGATATCATTGTAGGTACTAACACATAACAATATCACTAGAATACACATGATATAGATGCACAAAACATAAAAGCCATAATTTGGCGCTATCATAACATTTCATATATCTAATTATAAGTCATGGATTTTAGTTAAATGTGGTACCTGTAAGATATAATCATCAATGCTACATACATTACCTATATTGATGGTAGAGCTTGAATGAAATGTCCCACACAATATACTCCATTACATATACCATACCATACTTGTGTGACATGGTAATCTTAAACATTGGCCTTAGTCGGTGTGTGTATCATGTGTATAGGGTAACTTCAGTTTGAGCCATTATCATACATAACACATATAATATGTTGTCACCATTTATAGTGAGTGGCATAGTTAACACCAGATGCATGGGTACCTAATACATAGGCACCCACTTAATGTGTTACTAGTCATACATACTATTGCATGTTATGTAATGTGATACACATTGTACATGGTGACAACAATTATACACGTATTACAGAAGTTCATACACACTATACCATGATATACACATCCATAATGTATAAATACCTAACCTTACAATGATGGGTAAGTGGACTAGTATGTAATTACATATATGGTCAAGAGTATACCTATTTATGACTAGGTATGGTTGTATTATGGTACCAGCCCTTATTATTGAGATAGCTCTTCATGTTATAGTTAAGCATATCCTTACTGAGTAATTGCAAAGGTATATCCCATAAGCATATGATGTGCACACTTGATAATAATGTTATGTAAGATATTAACTAGTCACCACAGCATATGTAAGGCACTAGTCTATACACAAGTTTGGTTTGTAGAAGGGTTACCACATAACCATATGTAAATCAATGTATATGATAACCATATGATACAGACATATCTAAGGGCGTGTTATTATAATAGTACTTGAATTTACGGGTGGATAAACACCACCCAAAACGTGCATAAATGTTAACAATGTATAGATTTAATCATATGGGATATATATGAGAGTGTAAACATAAGTTTGCACACAATAACTTTGTACACATTGTGATAAGGCTTAATGTATGGCTGATACTAAATGGCCCATGCAAGCATACATGTTATGTCTAACCCATGGGTCTCACCCTAGGTAATGTACCCAGTCCATATGTTATTTAGCACCAATCTTAAGTATTATGGCATTACCTTACCATACGTCGTTTGGTATATATCACATTGGCTATGTTAATAGTTTGCAATCATACACTTACCATGATAATACATTGATATTATGTGATATAATAGGGTTCTTGCATATTCCATAAATGCATTTTACTCATCGGTTCACACTTCTCGCTCATGTGATAACATATATAAGACATACAATTATAGCTGGCAACACACATGTCATAAGTGTTAGCATTTGGATAACTAATACATCCACCCCTATTAGTATTCCATAAATTGTATGGCCATTAAGGTAATTAGTATACCAATTATTTTGAACTTATAAACCTAACTCCACTTGATCAATATCTCCAATTGCCTAATATGGGATAATATTATGCATACATATTGCTAAAGGAACATTAAATTAAAGCAAAAATGCAACTTTACGTTATCAAATGGTATGACCCAATGTATAGGACCATTAACGTACATGTCTAAGAATATAAATCATTAGGTTATTATGTACCTAATGCCAATTATTTACATAGTGATAATTAATTATCATTACTTGTCTGTGGGAACCAATTCATATGTCTTATATGTATCACGACAGTTTTGTTTATACTGTGTTTACCTTGTATAAAATTTAATATAGCACCTAATGGTGGCATTACATTGGGTCTAATTATCCTATGGACATGGTGATGACAAATTACTCATGTATATGGCCAATGTATATAGTTATAATAATACAAGCACTTATGTATACATACTTCACAAGTGGTATGGGAGTGCTATACTGATATCATAAACATAGGGCTATTCATGTAGTGAGCACTAAACCATCATGACATACGTATCACTTGTGTACTAAATCTCCCTAGTAAGTGGTTATAATTACAATACAATGTTGGCTATAATGTGGTGTATAGTATGCCATGGATATGTCTTATGGTATCTCAATTGGATATGTCCACATTCTAGTCATGCACATACATTTAAACACAAATCCATGGCATTAGGGTTGTCTACCTTGATCAATGAAGGATTAATACATAATTCAACACAACAAATGATGGGTTAGGGGGGGTGGGGGGAGAAGCCTTTTTAAATATTGTTTTATTTCAAAAAGACATTATCAATCATGTAAAAATAAAAAAATAAAATAAATAGAGAAAAGCCAGCTATCGGAGTCGACTAGCTCATTACACTAAATTCCTTCCCATCACTATGTAGGTTATAGTGCCTGCTCTATTGTCTTAGAACCATCTGTTTCGTATAGACCAATAATACCAACGCTAACTATAAGTTAGGTCTAGATCTAAGTGGAATAGTCTTAGGAGCACACATGCTAGATCCACCATTTGTCTATGGCATAAGCTATTGGAAATGTATCAAACCAAAAGGCCTTACTAACCACCCATACAAATATTTAGTTATGTTATACTAATGTGTCACATTTAATTAACATACTGATGTAACCAAAGTAACAATTTGCATCCACTAACCATATGGATATAACATATATGGGATAATACTGGATAGTTAGAGAACATATGGGAAAGTATGTTTGTAAGTATATGTCTTGATACATATATGGTATACTAAGTGAGATATCAGATCACGTATCTATACTCATAATGGTCATACAATAATGTATGAGTATGATAATACATCCCACTTTGAGCATATTGGATAATGCCCATTGTAAATAATTATTTCTTATACGCATTGAAGATTTGGGGATTGCAAGCTGTAGAGGTTGCCCATCAGTTATCCATATGGGATAATACTAACTTCTATATAATATGTTACATTCACATATAGAATAATACAATCTATAATCATACAATTAAATTTTGTACTAATAATCATGTTATCAATCCAACATGGAGGATGTGTGTTACTCTCCTATAACATAATATATATACTTCTGTGGTATTTACCTGATATCCACTTTACCTGACCTAACCAGTAGGGTAAGTCCATCTATTATATATATATATACCATAAATGTCCATTTGTAACATCAATAGTATGTCTTACACAATAGTCAAGGTAATACCTCCATGATGTGTTAACATAAATGTACTTTACCCTTCACTATGGCATGCCTACAACTTTATGGTGGCTAATACCCATTACCTAAAATTAGAACAGATATTTGCAATACCACACACCAATGGGTACTTTATGGATAACTCGGGCATCCATGTCATGGAGGACCATAATGTATTTATATATAGTGCTATTGCAAGCACATAAGGTTTTACTAGTGGTCTATATAACTATTGGCTAGTTATATGTACATAGATCTCTACAGCCTGGGATCCTCAAATCTTTAATGCGTATAAGAAATAATATTTATACCATGTAACATCCAACCCATTGGTGTATAGGGTTGATATTGGCATACATTGGATTATTTACGTAGCCATATACTCACCATATAACATTAAATAGATATAATGCCATTTATATGCATTGTATTATACACTATGGTGGGTATAGTCCTGACAAGTGGTTATACACGTATGACATATACTTAGTTATGCTGGCATATAACATAATATCCATATTGTGTGAGCTACTATCATCCATGGGTAACCCCTATATTATAGTATGTCAAAAAGACACAGTAATATGTAATTAGTTAGCCCTAATGTGTGTCATTATACTAAGTAGGTTTTTAGCATGGCTCCCGTATCCTCCATATGTGTGTAAGTGGACATTCGGTTATGTCAGCTAATATGAATAGTATATATGTGTAGTATATTATAATAGTACACCTATATAATGTTAAGCCCATTTATATTATAGTCTAAAGATGCATATAAGTCATCTTATCATGTTATAATATTATGGATATGGAATGGTATATATATTATGTATTTATAATATGCAATGTAATACATGTACACATGTAATTAACTGTTACAGATACTGATAATCCTGTGTATCTCCATGATCTGATATCATACTCGGCATATCATATGGGTACTGTGTTGTATTGGTATTTAGGTATACTATAATGGGAAGCATGACATTATGGACATATTAAGGTATGTCATGCAATAACCAACTACAAGAGTGTCACTTGATAAGTGGGTGTTATAGCTTGTGGGTGAGATGGTAATGTGTATGGAAATGACAAATAGACCTGCAAATGTGAGTACAGATATTTATAATTACATGAAAATATGTGTACCTATCCAGTGTAATGATAAGCACTCCAATGTAGGTACTAACAGCATAACACCATAATGTAACCAATAATGTTGTAGGACAGGCATAAATAATGTACTAAAGATGAAACTATATAGGCACCACCCACTAGTATTACCTCATAATATGAACTCCTATATTATGTACCATTGGTATGGCATATCTTGGTGCCTAGGGTATACAGGCATAATTCATAGGTTATACAGGTATCAGTCCAAATGTAATGAAATATAGCACATACATACATATTGCTGACCAACTATATTGTGTCATTACCCCTATATAAATAGTATAGTACCATTAGGTTGGATTATAATAGACATTGAAATAATATTATAATTGGATGGATATAACATGTCAATATTGATGTGTTATATCCATCCAATTATGATATTGATACCATCATATCAATATCAGGGATATAAAACAAATGGGTATAAACTACAGCATGAAGTCCTTAGTCCTTATATGGTAATAAAATGAAGTTGGTTGTATGCACTTATATAGAGACACTCAGATAGAATTTTATGCTTGTTAGTAATACCTTTAAGCATGGGGTGTATAAAAATACCCAACCTTCGAATTAGTATGGGTTGTGAGTATAACGTTCGCCAATGCATACATCATACTATGCATGGTAACGTATGACATTGAATGTCAGTTATATAGACTTGTGAGTGGGGTATCCCCTAATGTGACTTATATCATTAATTTGATAACAATATGCATTGTATGATGTATGCATTGGTGAAGTTATCCAGTTGCACGCATATACTATATGAATGTATATACATTTTGAATAAATAATCCTCTGTGTATATAAAAATGTAAATTGAACCATGTACAAACACTAATTGGTAAGTTATACATGGATTACACCTAGGATTTCATTTACTAGATAGGGCTAAATTATATACAACCTCAATAACATAGTAGTATGGGATGGTGAGTGGGTACAATACATGTGTACCCTACCATTAACATGAGTGTTAACATGGCATGTATGTCATATTTAGTATGTTGATATATGGATGACATCATATACCAAACATATATGTACCCTAATAAATAGGATGTATAACATGGCCATAACATTGTGTGGGGTTGATTAGTCATTGCCACGTACCAACTATATATGTAGGCAAATATATACAGATAGTCCTTCCATGCCACTTATAGTACATAAAATCCTCATCATTGGTGTGACATACTATGGCTTTATATACATAATTATATACCCACACATGCAAATAACCATAATATCATGTATGATTCTATATCACATTTAGGTATACATGTTTAATTAGAGTATATAAATACATGGGAATATTATGTATAAGGCTATATGAGCCTAAATGCACTTTAACAATGGTATTCTAATAAGATGTATGCCAGGCTAGATGGTACTATAATTAAGGATTTATGTAATTAGGGTAATTATTGGTCGGAATATTGATACGCTATGGTATACCAGTTTATGATGTTACTAGATGGAATGACCATGGTAAACAATGGTTACTATACACTACATGTATACATATAACTACATGTATAGACATGTAGTTATATAAAGAGTACTACATCTATATGTTTACCATACATACCCTGGGAGTTAACGTTACTATATGGCTAGTCTATATGACTACCTTTGTTATATGCAAAGGTTATGTGATAGTATATACAAATGTCCATTCATACCATGGTATGAATGTATGTACCTTACTGAGGCTATCAGGGTATGCATAACCACACATCGATAGTGACTTCTATCAAGCTACATGTACCTATAACTTAGTGGGATGGATCATTATAGGCTCCATATGTGTGTATACAATTGGTCATTATTTCTCTAATTCATACCATTAATGGTATATAGTGGTAATGGATATATACTTGCATCCCATTAGACATGTGTTACGCATGTATTGCAACCATACATGCACATATTATGCCCTAGATAGGATAGTTACAAATAAGTTGCATGTACATATATGTCACTGAGTAAAATGTCCTCAACAGCCATGGTCATTAATTATCACTTCAATAAATACACACACAACCATATGTGTACCAAGACATAATGTTGTATGGTTACCTGTATACACCCACAATGACTATATTCACCCCAATGTGTATTACATATGAGTTTATAGACAGATATATGAAACATTATATGGATGAAACTAGTTACTTTTAGTGTGCCCTAGTAGCATGTATTTATACAATGCAACATAATACATGTATACCCTAAATAATGTGGGTACTTTGATATGGTCTTTGTAACCACATGTGCATACATGGAGAATATGGTGTCAGTATATTAAATAACATGACCTACAGAGCTTAAACATATATATCCATACAATACATTCATACTAGGATGTAAGGTTACATCCCAGTAAGTATGTACATAGTCATCCCAGTAAGGTTACATATCACACACATAACTGGTAGATGGCTACCTAATTATTATTCATCATACACATCACCATCAGTTATGAACATATGATTACTATATGTATAACACACAGTGAACATTACTTACCAAACGTGTAGGGGAGCAATATATATGCACACATACGTTCCAGCATTGATAAATAAGTATAATAAGTATATGGTACATTTTGTGAATATACAGTGACATATTCTACATATAGCATCCAAGTCATATGCTAGTGCCCTATACAATTGTCCCAAAAGCTTGTACTGTACATTAATCTACTATATGTACATTATAGTAGGATATACTGTTATAGTACTCGTTATCAACCTGGCTATTATAAGCCACACTACATGGCAATTGCTAACTATAATATACCACCCAATTAGTGTATAAATACATGCTACTATCCTTACATGCTACATAGTGTTATGGAATCTCAGCAACATGTATAAGTTGTCAATATATTATAATGGTAATACTCATATAGTTAGCATGTTATACTATATCATACAATACTATAAGTTGTACATGTACAAATACCATCTGCAAGGTTATCAAGGTACTACACTATGATTATATCACAAGTTACCTAATTAATGTAAATGCAATGACAAGCCAATTACCAAGGAATTTAGATGCTCATGTTATCTAATGAGTATGTCCTGGTACCATATTTAATGATGTACCTTAAGGTATATTACGACCCCTCGTACATCATATAGATAGGTACTATTTTGCCATATTTCCACTAGTGCAAATACCTGGATACAATATCCCATATATGCAAGTCCATACCACATTGTTGATTATCCATCCCTTTTATAATGGCATAAGTGGAAAATACCATGTATGGCTATATCACTGTGTGCCATACATGGTACCCACATACGCTATGTACTGTGATAGACATCTTGCTATTATGATATAAACCTCTCCATGTATATGTACAAAATTATGTATAGACACAATTTTGATGTATAGTATACAAGCATACCATACGTTAAATACCTATGTGGTACAGACTTGCATCAGTGTCGATATATACCAACCATACTATGGGTTTTCTCTCCCTCACTGTCAAATGCTAAATAACCTCATCCAAAAGTGGCTTATCCATATGAGCAATGAGGGTAATATTGCATTTCTTATAATAACGTATATATCAGGGTAATTTGACACAGTCACCCCATGTGCCTCGTTGATATCTGGTTGGTATCACCCGTATCCAACCAAATACATACCTAGGAAGTGTATATTAAGGTATGGAATACATAGTTTGGGGTGATACCACATGGGTATTTAACATATGGTATGCTTATCATACCATACATACTTTGATACTGATAACAGGGTTAATGTTATTAGTGTATATCACACTACACCAATATTATCTGGTTGGTGGGTATAGTATGTATGCAGTAATATACAACATCTAAACCATCCCTTATGGTAAATGTATAATGAATATACAATACAATATATAAGGAGTGATGTCAATGTGCAAAGAATGCTTATACAATTAACATAAGTTATAATGTAATGTATGTTTGACTACGTATTAATGTGCAATAGAGGTATGTAGGGACTGATGTGGTATGGAGTCTAGAGTATTCCATGTATCACATTGTCAGATATAATCATTACCATCACACTACTTTTAACTAATACACATCCAAGAGCATATATGTGGTACAACTATTGTAACCATCGTTGTCAATGCAGAATCAATGTGTGATGGTAGTGATTGGCATACCATCAAAAGTATACGGCATATGGACCCTTAGTGCAGATATGAAAATTGTCATATCTGAACTATCATCACACATTACAATTAATACGTACAAGTATACCATTTATTGTCTATAATACCTAATTGCTATCATGTGGGTATACGAATTAGATACCATCACGTCTTAAGTATATTTGTAACAGGAGTTTGGTCATCTCTATACTCATCACAAAACACTAGGTCCTTGGTTGCATGTAGTACATATGTAGTACATGGTATGTACTACATGTAACTTTATGACACAGTGGTAAAAATCATACAATATGCATTATATTCAAGATGACTCTACCATAAAACATTATGTAGATGATAGTATGACTTACCCACAACCTGGAATATGTCTTACCAATGTTATATTTGGTACTATATATGACTGGGTATGTACAACATTAAGTGTATACACCCATGCTTTGTGGGATCACTATTATTGTGATACAGGTATACAAGTGGCAGTAATAATCGTTGTATGTATGTCATCTTGAAGATATATCATCCCAATTGGTGTACAGGTTACATATGGCACCTATGTACTTACATAGTGTATAATACCATAAATATGGTGTCATGCTGATACTATGTGGTATATAGTGGTAATGGCATGGTGATCAACATGTTTATAGCCCAACACTCCCACACATCCTTGATATTATACTTATTGTAAAGGGAATTGATGTCCCTTACACCATCATTGTACCCTAGGTATATACATACACTAGGTAACCTTGCATATCCGATGTACCATGGCATATACTAGTCATAACTATCCACATTATACGTTGTGGTATGTCAATATACCACATTGAGGTAGATTATTCATACTAGTTTGTCTATGATCATGCAGTTGGTGGACATTAAGTATTGTCATGGTTACTGGAGATAGACTGTATAACATTATAATAAATAAGAAGACACATACACCTATATGTGGTATTTGAATAATATCAATGCTTAAACCTTTATACATTTAGGGATAATGTGTAAGGCACTAAGTAGTATATCACAGGATAGCCATGATAATGTGACATTATCCATTATCCATTACCCAGTTTAAGCATTGATATTGGCCAAATACCACATATAGGTGTATTTGTGCATATGTAGGCATAGGAATATACTACATATTAATGGGTATGTACTTAGGTTGATTGTGTTATGTGCTTTGAATGGTATAATTATGACATGTTCACTTTATTGTAATGGGTATGTACTTAGTGTGATATATATTGAGAGATTAAGTACATATCTCAATTAAGTACATATCTAGTTGCACTTATATCCTTTATATCTGTAAGTACTAATGGTCATAATGTAACATTGCCAGTATACCATGGTAATACATGGTAAGAAAGGATAGACCCATAGTATTTAATATCCATTGGACAGTATACGTCCACAAGGGTTTATAATATATAAGCAATTAACCAACTGGTATATATCTACACATGTATTAACTTACCCAATAACATGCATGTATGATTTATAAAGGGTGACAGCATGTAATATACCATGCTTCAATATAGTGTGGTATACACTCAGAGTATGGTACTCAAGGAGGGCCTGTAGTGGTATGTACACATATGAGCCATACTAAATCTATAGCATATGATTATCATTACCATGGGGCCTTACTTTTGTATGATCTAACATAATTATAACCACATAAATTACTGGTTAGATCAGGTAAAGGATGTAATGGCCATATTACATCCTTTACTTGATCTAATCAGTAAACCTATGTCATGCACTCAGTCATAGGTTTGTATCATGTATACTAATACCATATATTATCATGTGTATAGTTACACATGATAATATACAAGACCTGGTATATCACAGGGCATAGATGGGTATTATTATAGGCATCATGTATGTACACCATAGTAGATCACTTTATGACCTATTCCATGTATCACCCCAATGCCATAATGCAAGGCGCTTGAATGGGTTGAAGTTACCTACACATGTTGTGTGTATACATTGACATGGCATGTATGATAATATATTGCCATGATATTCTTGAATATGGTATACACCCCTTATATGTAGTGTTGGACTAGTATACACCCAACATGTGTAGGTAACCCTATGATGATAGGTGTGGGTATATGTACATGGTTATGATATATATGTTATTTGTACCCTACAATACTATCAACTATCTATATTAATGTCCAATCCATATGTAATAAATGTGGTATTACTACCTTCAATTGGATGTCTACTAGGCATACGGGACCATTCCTCTGTATGATCTTAATGTTGTGTTATGTGCACATAGTTACCACATGGCCATACATATCTAATGTTATACATATACCCACACCTATCATCAAAGGGTTACCTACACATGTTGGGTGTGTACCAGTCCGACACTACATGTAAGGGGTGTATACCACATTCAAGAATATCATGGCAATATATTATCATACATGCCATATCAATGTATACACCCAAAATGTGTAGGTATTATACTAGCACCTTCATAACATATATAATCATACCCATTGACATAACTTACATCCTTTAGGGAATTTAACGTATGCTAAGCCACTTATGTATAACTACAGATACATATAATATCTTGTATGTATTTTTAGTTATACAAGTGATATGTATAACTATTATTGGCTTAGAAAACAACCCAAGAACTCACATACACCCTTTATTGTATGCCTAACATTGCAAAAATGTCCAATTGGTAAGTATGTCTTAATTGGATGGATAAATCATACCATGTATTATTTATAATGGTATATGAAATGTAATATTTTCACCAAATGATTGTGGACATCTATAGATGAGTGTGTATACCCGTCACATTTATATTTACTCATAATAGGGTGTTATGTGGCACTCAGTCCATATATAATAATACATTGTCTAGAGACCTTACCATTTATAAATGGTATATCATACTTGTATAATATACTTATGTTTATACATATGCACACCAACTATTTATACCACCCATCCATAGGTCAATATGGTTTAACTTGCTACAATCACTCTAGATTGGAACACATATTTGAGTTGTGTGTACCCTACTAATTATCATGGGGTACATAA
>JANQBM010000318.1:0-13385 GCA_025594535.1 Erythroxylum domingense | reverse complement strand
GTTATTTCTCTATGCCTCCACCAGCTTTAACGTTGTAGTGAAATGAGTGAAGGTTGCGTCAATGAGTGGAGCCAGCTACTTAGTTGTTTATGCCACAAGTTTCTTCAACTCCACCATCTTCCAACGTGAGAGTCTCTAGCCACTAGCTGTTATGCGTCTTCTCTCCAAGGCCACCAGATGTCTTCAACGTGTCAGGAGTGTTTTGTGGTGAGTGTTTTTGAATGGCTTCCAATGTTGTCTACTCTCTAGCTCCTACGTGTCTCCACTAGTTTTTCCAGCCTCCACACTCTCTCCTCACACCACCAGCTTCGTCTTTAATGTTTTCCACCTCTTACTTTAATTTTTTTTGCTCTCGCCTCTTCATGTTGTCCAGCTTCCACGTTCTCTCCCACCAGCTATTTTCTTTATTTTTTTGTCTCTTCAATTAGCTGCCCCTTCTTTCACACCAGCTTCTTCATTGGATGGTGGAGTGCCACCTGCTGCCTATATGTGTGTGGAGAGTGGAAGATGCGTCCAATTGGGATGGGGGTGGCTTGATTTAATTGTAGTCAAATGGAGGCTTTTTGTTATTGTGTTGTACGTGAGTGGTGGAAGGATGGAGGCTGCTGCATATGTTTGTGGAAAATGGAAACAACTAGATGGAGGCTAGATTTGTCTTCATGTGTAGCTTGGGCTGGATGGAGGCTGTTGCATGTGTGAGTGGCGTGAATAAAGGCTTGTGTTTGAGTGGGGGCTGTTTTTGGAGTGGAGTGGAGAATGAGATATTTCAAGGTCAATTTCAACAGTGCATAAAACATAAATGTTGATGATTTAGGAGCTCAACTTTTATCAGTATCTTCTTCTTTGAGTTAACTACAATATGAGACTTGAATCACGAGATTTTTCCATCTGAGTCAAAAGTTATGATCAAAACATTGTTGAAAGGTCATTCTGGCGATCCAAAATCTGACGCAAATTTCGTTAATTTATTTCTCCTAAATTTTAGCTCAGAAAAATCTGCAATTAGTCCCAAAAAATCCGTCAATGAGTCAAGAATTTAATATAAAATTTCATAATTTTTGGATAAACCAATCTTGAGATAAAAATCGTACAATGACTAAAGGTAAAGTTTGTCAAAAATTCAAAAACAATACAATTTGAGTCTATTTGTTTCATTTTTGCATTTTACGTCATCAAACATCGAATAATGCCAAAACATGATAAACCAGCTATAGATGAACATAAAATGAACATAAATGACTCTGAATTAAGTTCTAAAGATATATGAAAATATGAGTGTATCATACATAACATGGCATACATTAAGCTTGCGATGGCACTTGCATAAGGGACCATGCTCATTTTCTTCTTATCTTTATCTATTTTTAGGCATTGATCAAGGCTTAAGGTTAAACCCTTCTCAACCGGAGTGTCAACAGATTTAGAATAGTGCATCCTAAAATGTTCCAAGACTTTGTTGATGTATGTTTCTTCACACAAACCAAGAAGCTTCTTGGGATGATTTCTTACTATTTCTATGCCTAGGACATACCTTGCTAGAGGATAGCCACTGCTTAGTGGCATTAATCATCTCCGATTTGTTTCCAACCAATAGTATGTCATCAACGTATAAGGAGAGAAACATAATCCCTTCTGTAGTTTTCTTTACATACACACAATGGCCTTCATTCGCCATGGTCCAGCCAAACGAAGTAATGGCTTCATGGAATCTAAAGTACCACGCTCTGGAAGATTGCTTAAGACCATATATCGATCTCTTAAGATGATAAACTTTGTCCTTTTGACCTTTTGAGACAGAACCAATAGGTTGATCCGTATATATCTCTTTCTCAAGATGACCATTGAGGAAAGCAGTCTTTACACCTGTTTGAAATAACTTTAAGTCCAAATGGGCAACTAAGGCTAGAAGTAGGCGAATTAAGAAAAATCTTACTACATGATAAAAAGTTTCATCATAGTCTATTCCCACAATTTGGGTAAAACTTGTCGCCACTAATCGGGCCTTGAACTTTTCAATTGACCCATCCACTCTACGTTTAATCTTGAAAACCCACTTGTTTCCAATTGATTTATGTTTGGGTGGAAGATCAACAAGTTCCCAAACCTTATTTCTTGTCATCGAGTCCATCTCATCCCTCATAGAATCCATCAATTCTTAATAATTTGGTGAATCAATAGCCTCTTGAAAAGAGGTAGGTTCCTCTATTTTCAAAGGGGTACATATGAAAATTTCCTCTCCGATTTCGAAAAAAAGTCGAGGAATTCTTTCACGCTCACACTTTTTAATACAAGGACCATCGTTGTTTGCTTGTTCAAATGGAAAATCTCTCCCACTTTTCCTTTGAGGCATGGGATTCTGAATATTTAGACCAACCTCACGTTCAGGGATTAATGGTTGAAGACTAATCTTATCCTCAATTTAATTCTCATCAACAAGCAGGTTTCCACCATCTAAGGTGGTAGGACTACTCTAACCATCTACTTCATTTGGAGGAGCTGTGGTATTATCTTTGGTGATATTGTGAATTCTTAAATCCCCCACCTCACCAACAGATAATTGCACATCTTGTTGCAACTCATACAAAATAAGGTCCTTTTTTACTTCACCGATATTTGGGAACTCATCCTCAAGAAATTCGACATTACGAAAGTTAATACCACCACTTGGGTGTTCGCCAAACATCACATATCCTTTGGAGTATTCGGGGTACCTAATGAACAACATTTTAGTAGCTATTGGACCAAGTTTTCCATATTTGTGGGTTGAGTTGTGCATATAGCTAGCCAAACCCCATGGGCGCAAATGGTCTAAAAAGGGCTTTCTTCCATTCCATAACTCATATGGAGTGGTGGATATACTCTTACTCGGCACACAGTTAAGGATATAGGCTGCCGTAAGTAGCCCATCTGTCCAAAAACTAATCAGAAGACTAGCCTGAGCCATTATCGACCTAACCATATCAAGTAAAGTTTGATTCCTCCGCTCTGCAACACCATTTTATTGTGGAGTACAAGGAATCGTGAGTTGTCTATGTATACCCTTTTTCTCACAAAACTCTTTAAACAAATCAGAGAGATATTCACGTCCACGATCGGTTCGGAGAGTCTTAACTCTTCGTTTCGTTTGGGTTTCAACTTCCACTACAAAGCGTTTAAACACATTGAGCGCTTCATGACAATGAGTTAGTAGGTACACATACTCATATCTTGAATGATCATCAATTAAGGCGAGGAAATACATAGCATCATGACGAGCTTTGACACTTAAAAGCCCACATATGCTTGAATGGAATATTTCTGGGGGACTTAATGCTCTTGAGGCTTTACCAAAAGGTTTTATACTCACTTTGCCAGCTAAACATGACTCACACTTAGGTAACTTAATATTAGTGAGTCAATCTAAAAGACCTTCTTTAGCTAGTCTGTTCATTCTATCTTGGCCAATATGACCAAGTCTAGTATGTCATTTAATAGATTCAGAATCAAAATCTCAATTAACAAATAAGGCAAGTGATGAATTATTATAAATATCATCCAAATCAAGGACAAAAAAATCATCTCTTAAAGATCCATGACCGAAAACATGACCATTATACAAAATCTCTAAGTAACTAGATTGAAAACTGAAACAGAATCCAAGTTTAATAAAGAAACTACTGAAACTAAACAGCTTCGCACCCTGGGTGCATAGAGAGTGTCATAAAGAAGTAACGTATTCCCTCCATGCAATTTGTGCTTATAGGTCCCAATCCCAAGGACGTCTTCCTCACTGCCATTCCCTAAGGCGACAGTTTGTGAACCCAACGGATATCGATGAAAGTCCACATAACCAGCTCGATCTTGAACTACGTACTTGGTTGCTCCCGAATCTACAATCCAATTAGGAAAGGAGTTAGCAACTAATGCATGGTAACAAACGTATAGTTCGATTGAATCAATGAAAGTAGGTAGCTTCTTTTTCTCAGGATAATCCTAAGCATAGTGACCTTTGTTTCCACAGTTGTAACACTTTAGCCGTGCTACTTTATTCTCTCCATGACCCTTAGCCTTTGGTTGCTTGACCACACCGCCTTTCGGTCTAGAAGTTTGAGAAGGGCATTTGCCTTTCTCAGGCTGTTTACCTCGATTGTTCTTATTACCTTTAGACTTTCCCACTTTGGCAACAAGAGCAACATTGGAGTGATCAAGAACCTTTAAATGTTCTTCCTCCATTTCGAGGTGCCTTGAAATTTTTAAGAAGGTTTTGATGTTCTCATTATGAGTCATCAGGATTTTAAAATTAGCCTAATGATCAGGTTTGCTTGGATTGGAACGAATCACATTAAGAACCTGTTCTTCTTCAAAAATCTCGCGCCCACTAGCTTTTAGATCCCAAACCATCGCACTCAAAGTGTGGAGATGCTCGGCTATAGTACGACTTGAGTCAATCTTGTATTGCATCCACTTTAAGTGCAAGATATGAAGCCTTGTAGCGGATGTTTGACCGTACGTGATCTTAAGCTTTTTCCCACATTTCTTTAGCAGTTTTGTATGACTCAAATTTTCCAATAAGATCGTCGTGCATGCAATACAATATAATATAGCATACCTTACGATCTTGTTTGAACCATTCCTTGTATGCGGTCAGATTTTTTTATATTGTTCACTGTCAGTATCTTTAGTCTCTTTAGGCTCAGTCATATCATTGGTCAAGGTTTCCAAAACCTCGCGCTCATTAAGAAGATACTGAATCTTCCTATGCCAGATGTCATAATTAGCGCCATTTAGCTTTTCGACGGTGGACAAATCACCAACCATACTTTTCGTTGTCATATCTTAAAGAATATAAAAAATAAGGACATTAGGGCACATATTCGAATAATTAAATTATCAAAAAATATCATCATCCATATCATAAGATCCAAAATTTCACTAAGCTCATAATCATCACTTATGACATAAATTAGAAATTTTTACAATCTAATTATTATACACATGAAACATATTTAGGAAAAAAATCATATGTTAAACTAATTAACCTAACAAATTCTTATAAAAAAATATTAACATGATATTTATTTTACATAAAACAAATTTATATAACTCATAATAATTCATTATATGTAAAGCACATTCATATATCATTAATGAATTAAATAAATGTAAAACTAATTTACATAAAAAATAAATGGATAGACCATTTAAAATTATTTCACATCAAATTAATTTAGCAAAACAAATTTACTAAACTCAAATTAACATTTTATGCTAAAATAACATGGATAAACAACAACACCCTCATAACCTAACCCTATCTATCTCTGCCTTAAAAACGTTTTATACTCTCTGCGCATCTTTCTTTAAAAAACAAACCTTCTATCCTCTTTTCGCAACTTTATTTAAAAAAAACTTCTATCCTCTTTGCACAGCTCTCTACTGCTGTTGATTCACTCGGTTTAAGGAATGGAATAGATAAGGAATAGAATAGTTATTCTTTGGAATAAAAATGATGAAGAATATAATAGAATAGGTATTACTTTGTTTGGTTCAAGGAATGTAATAGATGAAGAATTTTTATGCCAGTGTTTGGTTTGAAAATATAAACTTAGAATGACAAAGGAATAAGTAATAAAAAGACCAAAATATCCTTATCCTTATTATTAATATTGTTATTATTATTATTATTATTATTAAATTTCTTATTATTAATTTCCTTATTATTAATAAATTTATTATTCATATTAATATTAATTACTATTATTATTATTAATTTTTGACTTATTATTATTCTTATTATTATTATTATTATTATTATTATTATTATTATTATTATTATTATTAATTTTCTTCTTATTATAATGAAATTTATTATTGTTATTAATATTAGTTATTATTATTATTAATATTCTACTTAATATTATTCTTAATATTATTAATTTTACTAATTATATTCTTATTAATTATTATTAATGAAATTTATTATTTTTATTTATTATATTTATTTTATAATTAAATTCCTTAATTATATTTATTATTATTATTAAATTTCTTATTATAATTAAATTTATTGTTCTTATTATTATTAATTTTTATTATTAATTTTCTACTAACAACTATTATTATTATCTATTTTATTTATTTATTTATTATTATTATTATTAAATTTATTATTCTTATTAATTATTATTATAAATTATTATTATAAATTTTCTACTTATTATTATTTTTATTTTTATTAATTTTATCCATTATTTTTATTTTTATTTTTGTTATTAAATTCCTTGTTATTATTAATTTTCTTCTTCTTCTTCTATCATCATCATATTAGTTAAGTTTTTCACATTATAAAATAATAGCCATGTTTGTATATATATATATATATATATATATACAAAGAATTACTTGTATTATATAAACACGTTTACTTTGGTAGATAATGAGTTTGTTTATCATTAACATATCATCAGGAACCTCTCTGCCTCGAGGTATTTATATTAGAATGATATGAATGTGAGAAAAGATGCTAATGGAAATTCATGCAGTGAACATATGAGAGTAAAATAGTCGTTGCTGACTACAACTCATATATGACCATTCAAGTTATGTCATGACCCTAGAATAACACCCTCACGGGCAATGTTGGTCATGTGATTTCTCATATATAGTCTGAAGTTTTAGAAGAGGGGTCCTTGCAGCTTCCCTGGATTCAGGAAGTCGGTTGTTGAGATGTGGAACAGCTACTTGGATCAACTTGTCAATTCCATAGGAATTGATACCTTCAACACCCTGTCACACATAAACCAGAACCAATGATGTACCAGCATGTCAATCCTAACCACTGCATTATTCAAACTTTGACGAAAAAACTGGAAAATGCATTATTAATATGTAAACATTACCCAATGGCATAGATAAGAAAATGGAAAGAAACCTACTTCATATGGCTGAGACACCACTGGAGTACCAGAGTTTGAAATGAAAATACAGGAATTAACCTCAGGATCCAAAATACTATTACATAGTAATGTTGTTAACATTTTATACTGTTAGAGGAAGCCAAAAGAAGCAGAAACACATAAACAAACGATTTAAGTACTCTGGTGGCAGGCTATATATCATATATAGTTGGTAAAAATATAAAAGTAGTCGGCAGAGGTCATAATTGCAGTTTTGCATACTTCACTTCTTGGATTTTTCAAGGACTTCACAATTAGAGTTTGTCAATTAGTTCAAAGCAATACCAAGGACTAATGAAGGAAAAACCACTTCATGATAATTGATACAAGATAATCATTGGAAATGGAACAAAAAGATTGAGAATGTTTGGATCTATGTAGAGCCTACCATATCCACGAAGTACAACCCAGGATACTTACCACGTCAAAACAATCATTACTACATCTAATTAGTAACGTATATGGCAATCTACAAAAGGAGAAGACAACCAAAGGATAATTCTGCAATAAAATTAGATGAACATGCATCCAACAAAATCAAAAGAAACAAATATCAGGATGTTTTTACTAAGAAGGTGGATACACAGTAAAACTTATGAAGTTCCATGGACCAGCACACAAGCTTGAAATAAATGAAGCCAAAAACAAGAGAAAGAAAATGGAACTAAAGAGGGATAGAGTAAGAATGTTCAGTCAGAGAAATAGCTCAGCATGCTAAGCATTTACCTCAATAGTTGGAAGTTGGAGCCATACAAGAAATGCCAACTTCGCGTGATAATACATGGGAAACCTGTACAAAACAAAATAATATCAAGGAACAACACTATAAAATAATCAACAGATATAGAAAACATATAAACTTATCAACGTGAACACCCATCCATTTTGGAGCCTATGCAGTATCTCTGTAATTCTATGTTACAAACATCAAAATTTTGTCCTTTGCAACTAAATGGGTTAGTATGAAGCTTAGAGACTTAAAGAGCAACAATTTAGAACTGTACCAAGAAAGCAGTTAGTCTGTAAAGACTTCTACAAGGCTAAAGGATCCATATGCTGCAAATACGGAGAAAAAAATTGTGAATAATAATTCCAAGTATCAAATGAGCACATTCTCAAACCAAAGAAGATGAATAGGGAGGGATCGAGGGATCGAGAATGGAGATTTGAAAGGTTACACGTAAAGTTCATGATATTAAACTCTGAAACACGAAATACTAACCAGACCAATACATCAGCCACTTTTGTTTATCATTTTCATCTTCTCTCTCAATTGCCTTGAACGTAGAGTACATAGGTAAAACAATCCCAACAAAGCAGCTGCATTAACAAAAAGAGACCCAATTTGGTTTCCAATCACATAGCATTAATAGTGACAGAACATCAAGTTAGACACAAGTAGTGAATAAGAAAACCAAAACAGTAATAGATAGCTCTTCACAAACATCAACAAGACGGCTCTTCAGAAACATCAACAAGATGCTAAACCACGTTCGGAGCCATAACAGATTCAACACAAGTTTAAACAAACATAGCAAATCGTACTCGAAACTTAAGCACAGAGATTGTAGATAAAAGAACAGCCATACTCACCAAGCAGTGTGAAGAACAAAACCAACTGGGCAAAGAAGCAACCGCAACCCAACCTGCATTCCCCAGAACCCATTTTAAGAAACACCATTTTTCTCTGAAATTTTAATAAGAATCATAAAAGCATAAACTTTTAATTCACAAACAGCTTCCAGTAACATAATTGGAAGAAAAAAATTTTATCTTTGGAAGAAAAATTCTAGCTTCATGAACCCCTCACTTAATTTAGTATTCCATCCGTAAAGCAAATTTAATCGGCAGTAAATAAGAAGAACCTAGATAAACGATCATACTATAAGCAAGAAAATCGATAGCTCGAGATTGAATCTATAGAAGAGAAGAAGAAGTTTCGGGAGGGAGGCTCGAATAAGTGGAAGACGTCTAAGGATAAAGTTGTCTCGGATAAAAATAGTCATTCTTGGAATAGGTAAAGATAAGTAAGAGTCGGTATTATCTATTCCTCAAAGTTAAAGAATAGATATTCTTAATGATTTGTTATTCTGTGTTTGTTTTTAACCAAACACAGGCTTAAGGAATGGAAATGGAATATGTTAGGAATAGAATAGATATTCCGTCGTACCAAACAGGCCATCAAAGAAGCCCAACCAGAGAAAACACCCCTTACCCCACCGCTTGGCCAGTGGAAGAAAGCAGGCTGATGCCCAGCCACCATCCTCGATGCCAAAAGCCACGATCCACAGAGGAGTCGTCACATGCCTTCCCGTTTCACACGGTCATCGCATAGATCGATCGAAAAAGAGGCAAACTGATGGAGGACCATCAAGCCCAACAATTTCTCAAAACCACCACCAACAATTCCAGCCACCACCAGACTCCACACGCCATCACAAACGACACCCACCACGCCATCAACGCCACTCAAAAGGTGGCGTGTGACTCACACGCGCGGCCATAAGTGGCTGTTTCCGCGGCAATTTCTGCGGCATCTCGTAGATTAGCCGAAGAGATGACTGACGGTGTTATCCACGCGACCAACACTCCTCTCAATCGGTGGAGATGTGCTTCTGATGGGTATGTAAAAAAAATTGTTTTTGTTTGGAGTCTGGGTTGGGCGGAATCACAATGTGGGTCGAGGCGGTATTTACACAAAAATTGCCAGTGACCTAAGTGGAGGGGCCACCACCACGGTGGCGTGAGGTAGGATTGAATAGGTCTTGGTTTAGGAAGCTGGGTTCAAACACTTAGTCACACAAAGTGAACATAAATAACATACGAAGCATGTAATGAAATATTTAATCATACACTGGATGTAATTAATCTAACTACATAAACCAATCATGCGATTATATCAAAAACTGATCATGTGGTTCTTATAATTAAATATTTAGCACGTTTGCATAAGAGGATTGACAGATCACATGCTTTGTAACTAATTGTTTAACAAATTAACTGTTAATAGAATAATAACAAACTGATTGTTAATCTAAAACGAGTCAGAAGCTAAATAAAAACTGGGTCTGATACCACTGTTGCTTTAAATTGGGTTAGATCACTAACTTTGATGTAGAAGCCAATCAATCTTTATGCTGCTTTCTGCCCACGTAATTTGAGTTACAGTTATGAACACAATCTACAACCTTGGTGGCTACTAGAGTCGCCGTAAAGATCACGCCTCATGTCTCGATCACTCAGATGGTCAATACGTGAGAGGACTGGTATATGGAGAGACTTTTAGGGCTTTTTTTGTATCAAAAGTATTAACCCTCTTGATGTCCCATTTAATCCATTGAAATAGGGTTTTCCCCTTCAGTTATTTTCTTAACTGCTCCCTAAAAATATGAGAGTATTTTTGCACTCAATCAACCACTTCTCAAGTGACTGTTATGCCGTAAAAAAAAAAAGCAACATAATATAAATTTAATTAACTTTAAATTAAATTTAGATCAGATTAATCACGGTTCCAATTTCCAATCTGAATTCATCCGGTTCCTACCGATTATGGCTGTAATTGCAGAACATTTCCGTAGCTCTCCTTTAAATCTAATGATTATTCAACATGTATTTGGTAATGGCATAGACAATAAATCACACAATTAAAATACAAACAAACCAACAATTTAATTATAAGCACTGCCTCTTCGCTAGCCCATAAATCCAACCACTGTTCCTAATACAAGCATCGAGCCAAGCACCAAAACGTTCATGCTACTCCAACCTCCAGCAGCTCCATTGTAACCTGCAGGTTGTGAGACTGTGCTGGTGGAACGTGTTGGTGGCGAACCGCTGGCCGGAGTAGTCGACGAAACTGCTGGAGTAGTACTAGTAGGGGTGGTGGTGGAGGTCGGAGTGGTCGAAGAATCAGTTGGAGAAGAAGGGGTAGTAGTGTCGGCCGGAGTACTTGGGGTTGGGGAGGTGGTCGGAGCGGTAGTTGCTGACTCTACGTTGATGGATAGCTTCATGCCTCCACTGCAGTGACCGAGGGCTGGACAAATGAAGTACATCGGACCAGCCTTGGACAAGGTTATTGTCGTGGCTCCGTCCTTGTACGTCTGGATTGCGTTGCTTGAACTGCAACCGTCGTAGTCGCTCTTTGATACTTCCGCCACCTGGTGGGAGCCGCTGTCGTAGTTGAACACTGTAAGATTCAAAACCAAATCATTAATCAATGTCTGTTCGAGATTTTAAGAGTTACCCTTATGAGTTACATCCCATGAAACTCCGTTTCTTGAACCTTGTAAGCTTTTTGTTGCTCATTCATTAATCGTTACCAAATAGAATTTAGCTTACCAAGAGTATCGCCAATATTGAACTTTTCACCAGAAGCCCAAGTGGAATAATCACCTAACTGGGTCCAACCAGTGCTTCCACCCACCGTGTGTTCCGCCGCGTAAACCGCCGCCGGAGTGGCCAGCGCAAGAATTAAAAGGGCAGTTGCAATAGCCATTTGGACAAGCCTTCACTAATGATATAGGACAGGAAGTCGACAGAATTTTGAAAATGTAATTAAGTGTCACGAATGGGCTGTGACAGGTTGTGTCTTATATAGACAGCTCGTGTTCGTAAGAACTGAGCAATTTATAATTGAAAGAGAGAAGCAGTAGGTAGCCAAAGTCCATTATTTGTTTTATGTTAGTAGTACCTAATTATGTTAAGTAATGTAGCTGTTAATTGGTGGTTCTTCTCCCTTTACCTAATCATTGTGGAAATTAGATATTCTTTCAGCGTCTGACTTAACAGCTTCTCTATAGTAAGCAATAAAGTTATTTACTATTATACCTCTTTAAATTGTACGTATAAACAAAATTTTCATTAGGTTATGACTCGTTAAATTAAGACTTGGTTTGGAGGAACGGTAGTGGTCGATAACTTGTTGAAATGATAAGTACTTATTTTCAATAAGCACATATGTTTGAGATTACTGTTTTGATAACTGCTAAAACGTGAAAATAAGTATTTAGTAAGTACAGTTGCAGTTGCTGAAAAAAGATAAAATGACTAAAAAATTTATTGATTTAATAAATTATTAATTCTTGTATAAATAATTAAAATATATTATTAGTCATATAAATTTAAAATTATAAATATATAAAATATTAAATTAAAAAAGAAAATATAAATAAAATAAATTTAGTAAATGAAATATTTTATAAAAATATATTATTACTCATATAAATTTAAAATTATAAATAATAAAATATTAATTTAAAATAAGAAAATATAAATAAAATAAATTTAGTAAATAAAATATTTTATAAAAAATATATTATCAGTCATATAAATTCAAATTATAAATAAGAATAATTGATTGTTGCGAGTATAATGGAAAATAATAATTATCATAAAGTTATTAATAAAAAGTAAAATTTATACCGCATAAGTATTTCCTATCACAACCCTCTTTCTACTTATTGATTTCTGTGATGACACCGCATTTTCTTCCAACCTCCAATTGTTCACTCGTAGATTCAAACTTATAACTACGTTTGAAAACTGCGATGAATAAGTACTTATTCCCACCGTACCACAAATTCAAGCACAGCATAAATCTAATATGGTTGGTTACAATTTTTGAACTCAAATTTGATAAAATATAATATTATTAAAATTATAATTGTCTAAATGTTCAATTGAGTTGACTTTATTTTATAATATATAAATCTAATTTTACTACGAGTTATTTTTTAAATCGAATCGAATTGAGTTAAAAGAGTCAGATTATATTAAATTTTTAGCAACTAATCAAAGATTAGGTTGGACCAACAAAAATTATAAAGTCAAATTAATATTGTTCCACCTCGAAAAGAACAAATTAGCCTCTCGTTATAAATTGCTTCTCATTTGCGATCTTTGACTCATATAATAGTGAGAAGTCATGCTATTCGAGATCCATTACTTGGCCGTTACAAATGCCACCTAATTATACATTCATAAGAAGCATCATACCCACTTTTTTGTCCTTAGAGATTGGTCGAGTTAGTAGAGTAGAAAAACATGAGGCTAAAAGATCTATGCTTAAATTTTTTTACCTACACTTTCTCAATCGAGTTTGTCATATAGGACTTGCCTAGTACAAAATACCCAATCAACATAATTTACAAATTATTACGTCAATTCAAAATTTTACTTATTAAGCATTTAAAAGATATAGATTACGAGTCTCTTCGTTTTTTTTTTTAAAGCATACCCACTTTCACAAGCTTTGCATCATTTAAAATTGTGTTGGTCATCTTCACCCAAAAAAATAATTGTGTTGGTTATATTAAGCACAATGATTGTCTTGTTACCTATTTGATTGACTTTGAGCACATGAACAGTTAGGCTGGGTTGTTGGGTACTGAAATTTATAGTAAGAAAAGTATACATGTGTTGGTTGCTCTACTAAGATTCCAAATCAAAGCA
>JANQBM010000305.1:0-13388 GCA_025594535.1 Erythroxylum domingense | reverse complement strand
ATCCCACCACCAAACTTCCGTGTCCCTCATTATTATTATTATTACAAATAAATATCAAATGGTGACACATCCGTACGAGGACCGGGGACAACATGACATCTAATTATTGGTTTCTAACAAACTTGCTGTTATTTTGTTATTAATCCAATGGTCCAGATCATTTTGGTTGTTACGTCTCTTATGTATAAATACGAACTGTGTCAATGTAAAACATAAGGGAAAATATCAATGAAATTCCTTTTACTTTGACATGGTATCAGAGCACTGAATAGCCTTAATCAGCCTCATGACTGAGTCATTGTCCTCACAAACAAACCCTTCTTCTCTGCCCCCACCCAGCTTTTCACTTACCAACCCATCTTTTCTTTCGTCCTTTTCCCATCTAGCCTCTATCAAACTCACTAATGACAACTTCCTTCTCTGGAAAGCCCAAATACAACCCTACCTTTATGGCCAACAACTATTTGGTTATATTGATGGCTCCATCTCACCTCCCCCAAAATTTCTGCCTGATGGACGACCTAATCCTCAATTTTCCCACTAGTTTCAACAGGATCAATTGATTCTTTCTGTCCTTCTTTCCTCTCTTTCTAAATCAGTTGTGGGTCAAGTTCTAAATCATACCACCTCTGCTTCTTTATGGCATGCCCTTGAATCTACCTTTGCCACAAAATCTCAAGCCCGCTACATCCAGCTTTTTACTAAACTTGCTTCACTGAAAAAGGGTGATGCCTCCATCAACGATTACTACCATAAAGTTAAAACTCTTTCTGATACATTAACGGCCGCTGGTAAACCCCTCTCTGACCTTGAATTTAATGCCTATCTTCTCTCTGGTCTTGGGTCTGATTTTGATCCGATTGTGGCTTCTTTATCTACTCGTCCTGACCCTGTTTCCTCTGATGAACTATACAGTCACCTTCTAACCTTTGAAGCTCGTCTTCTTCACCACGCTCCATCCCTGTTTACTCCTGACATTTTCGCTAATCTCTCCACCACTTCTTCTAGGGATGCTCACATCTCGCACCAGACCTCCTCTCGAGGTCGTGGTGGTCGCACCTCCTCTCGATTCTCTCAGGATGGTGATCGTAGATATTCTCGTGGTGGTAGGCATTTCTTTCCCTCCTCAAGTTGACCAACCTGTCAAGTTTGTTCCAAACCTGGTCACACGGCATTGGTCTGTTACCATTGCTTTAATCATGCCTATCAAGCTCCCTCTCTATCCTCTCTTCCGCCACAAGCTCATCTCACCTCAGTCTCTCCCGCCTCTGATCCTCTCTGGTATCCTGATACTGGGGCTACACATCATCTGACTAACGACTTCACCAATCTCAACCTCTCTGCTACTCCTTATACTGGACATGATTCTGTTCGCATAGGTGACGACACTACCTTGCCTATTGAAAATACTGGTAATGCCATTCTCCGCCCTAATCACCATGCCTTCCGTTTATCCAATCTTCTTTATGTTCCCTCCATAACTAAAAATTTAGTTTCTGTTTCTCAATTATGTAAAGATAACTCCATCTTCCTTGAATTCCATGCTAACTATTTCCTTGTTAAGGATCTCAACTCTCAGGTCCCTCTTCTTCGAGGACACACACATAACGGCCTCTATAACTTTCCTACTCCCTCTCCTCAAGCCTACATTGGTGAACGCACATCCTTCTTACACTGGCACCACTGTTTTGGACATCCAGCATTTCGAGTAGTTCAGCAAATTCTCTCCTCTCACTCTTTACCTGTTGATGGCCGAAGACCTGTCAATCTCTGTTCCAGCTGCTGTATTGCCAAGAGTCATCAACTAGCTTATACCCCCTCATCTACAAAATCTCCTCATCCTTTCTACTTAATTTTTAGTGATGTTTGGGGTCCTTCCCCTGTATTATCATGTTTTGGATTTCGTTACTATGTAACCTTTGTTGATGACTACACAAAATACACTTAGTTGTTTCCTTTACGTAACAAATCTAATGTGCTCTCTACTTTCTCCTCTTTCATAAACAAATTGAAAATATATTTCATACTCGTATCAAATACTTTCAGTCCGATTGGGGTGGCAAATTTCGCCCTCTTCACAAAGTCCTACGAAATTTGGGCATTCACCACCGAATAACTTTCCCTCACTCTCACCCTCAAAATGGCACTGTTGAACGTAAGCACCGCCACATAGTCGAAACAGGCTTAGCGTTGCTTCATCATGCCTCCCTACCCCATAGATTCTGGGCCCATGCCGTATATTTAATCAATCGTCTCCTATCACTTATTCTAAACAACACTTCACCTTTTCAATTACTTTATCACAAAGCTCCAGATTATACCTTCCTCAAGGATTTTGGCTCTGCCTGCTGGCCTCATTTTCGACCTTACAATAAACATAAACTCCAACCCTGGTCTGAGTTATGTGTCTTCATGGGCTACTGTCCTCACCATCATGGTTACCTCTGCTATTCTCTTTCCACAGGTTGTCTTTACACATCCTGCAATGTTCGTTTCGATGAATCCTCCTTTCCTTACTCTACTCATCACTCTCCTTGTCCCTCGTCTTCTACTCCTTCTCTTCTCCCTCTTTCTCTAAACATCACAAGTCGGCCCACCTCCTCTACTTCACTACATAACAGACAAAGTCCACCTACTCCTTCAATTCATCGTCCCAATCCTTCCCACCAAAGCCCACATTCTCCTACCTCCTCCCCTTCCAGCTCTTCCCATCTACCGTCCTCTGATCCATCTCCTGCTCCTTCTTTACCAACCAACTCCCTTCATCCTATGGTTACCCGATCCAGAAACAATATATTTACCCCAAAGCAATATCATGATGGCACTATCCAATGGCCTCCTCCACAAGCTCACTCCCATGATCTAGCACCTTCGACAGACCTTCCTTCCTCTATCCATACAGCTCTACGTCATCCTCAATGGCGTCAAGCCCTCCACAATGAAATGCAGGCCCTTCTCAGCAATAAAACATGGAATATTGTGCCTCCATCTTCTTCTTAAAATTTGGTTGGTTGCAAATGGATTTTTCGCATCAAATATCGACCCAATGGCAGCATTGAACGACACAAAGCCTGCCTTGTAGCTAAGGGTTTTCATCAGCTCCAAGGCCTTGATTACTTTGAGACGTTTTCTCCAGTGGTTAAACCAGTCACGGTCAGGCTCATTCTCACTGTTGCTCTCTCTCGCAACTGGGTTATCAAGTAACTTGACATCCAAAATGCCTTTCTTCATGGCCTTCTTGACGAGGACGTCTATATGACTCAACCTCCTGGGTTCATCCATCCTGACTTTCCCACACACGTCTGTCATCTGAAGAAAGCTATCTATGGCCTAAAACAGGCTCCACGGGCCTGGTACGCCCAATTATCAAATATGCTCCTTGAACTCGGGTTCTTTCCTTCAAAGGATGATTCCTCGCTGTTCATTTATCACCATCACAACGTCACAATCTATATCTAAATCTATATGGATGACATATTCATCACTGGCTTCAGCTCCTCTGCTGTCACTGCCCTTATTTCAACAATTGGTGCTTCCTTTCCAGTTAAAGAACTTGGCTCTCTTTCTTATTTTTTAGGCATTGAAATTTATCCCTCCACATCTGGCCTCCTTTTGTCTCAACGGAGATACATTCTTGATCTCCTTAGTCGCACAAACATGTTACAAGCCAAACCAGTCCACACACCAATGGCTCCTTTAACATCATTGAGTTCCACCTCTGGCCATGACTTTTCCGATCCCACTCTCTATCGCAGTGTAGTTGGTATTCTTCAGTATCTCTCCTTCACAAGACCTGATCTCTCCTTTGTTGTTAATCGAATCTGTCAATACATGCATGCACCCAGAGATGTTCACTGGCAAGGTGTGAAACGTGTCCTCTGTTACCTGAAGCAAACCATCAATTATGGCCTCCTTCTACACAAATCTGACTCTCCTTCACTAATGGCTTTCTCAGATGCCAACTGGGCTAGGTGTCCTGATGATCACAAGTCTACTGGTGGTTTTTGTATCTTCTTTGGTCACAACTTTATCTCTTGGAGCTCCAAGAAACAAGCTAGTGTCGTCTGATCGAGTACTGAAGCTGAATACAAATCTCTTGCCACTGCTGCCTCCGGAGTTATATGGCTTCAACATCTTCTTCAGGAACTAGGTATTGGTCTCACAGCTCCTCCCACCTTACATTGTGACAACATTGGCGCCACCTATTTAGCTGCCAATCCTGTTCTTCATTCCCGCACCAAACACGTGGAGCTGGACTATCATTTTGTTCGTGATAGAGTGAATGCCAAGCTCTTATCCATCTCCATCGTCTCCAGCAAAGATCAACTAGCTGACATCCTTACTAAACCATTAGCGGGTCCTCACTTTCAGTCCTTACGGTCGAGCCTTACTGTCACCTCCTTCCAACCTAGCTCGCGGGGGGATGTTAAGACGCACACCCACAAATCATAGCGTGCATGACATCTGATTATTTGTCTCTAACAAACTTGCTGTTATTTTGTTATTAATCCAATGGTCCAGATCATTTTGGTTGTTACGTCTCTTGTGTATAAATACGAATTGTGTCAATGTAAAACATAAGGGAAAATATCAATGAAATTCATTTTACTTTGACAGCTTTTAGAGAAATCTGGCATGCTATTTTAGATGGTAACTTCTTCGTTTCCTAGTCCAATAGGCAAATGGAGAGAGCACTTGAGCACAAGTTATGGCGAAGAATGAGCAAAATGAAAATGCAGAGTAATAAATATAAATGACCAAATGAAGCCTAATAACATATGTAATATAACAAAGAAAAGCTTAATATTCACAGTCCACGAAATTCCAATGAGCAAATGAAAAAGGAAAGCCTTTGTAAATAACTAGCAGACATAGAATGCGCAAATGCGCACTCATGTTCCAAATAAATATAATGCCCACTTAATTTAAAAATAAAGAGTATTGTATAAATGAATATATCACTACAACAGAGGCAGCCTTTCCTGACTTTTTTTTGCGACGAAATGACATTCATCACCAAAAGGCACCATTTCGCGACGTTTAAAAGTATTCGTCCCTAAAACTTACTATTTAGTGACAAAACCACAAAGCGTCGCAAAAGCAAAAACCTTTAGTGACGTACATAGAAATTCGTCTCCAAATTGTGCACAATCTATGACGAATTCTGATATTTGCCATAAAATAATGAAATCACGATGAATATCAAAATTCGTCACCATAACTTTTCTAACATGTGGCGACAAATCAATTAAATCGTCACTAAAGGTTATATATTTTGTGACGATATTATTAAGCGTCACCAAAAGGTCAATATTAGGTGACTAAAGTCTTCTTTCATCACAAAATCTTATACATTCAGTGACGCTTTGTTTTCATCGTCACTAAATGTCTCATATTCAGCGACGATTTGTTTTCATTGTCACTAAATGTCTCACATTCAGTGACGATTTTTTTAAATTGTCACGAAATGTTGCATATTCAGTGACAATTTATAGGAAACATCGCTGAATGAGTACATTTGGTGAGGATTTTTAGAAATCATCACCGAATGTGCAACATTTTCATAAATTATTAAACTAACATTTTTATAATCTATCATAGTTAAGATATGTTTTATTAGATTTTGAATGTTTACAATGTATTATTAAAAAAAAACTCACAGCATATTTTTAAGTGTTAAACAGTAGTATTAATTAATCATTAGTATTTACTAATATTTCAAAAATTAGTTATAAAAAATTTAAATAATTTTATCAATATAATAATGTAATATATGAAGTATTAAGAACTTTGAATTAGAAGTAGCCCAATTTATACACTCATAGAACTAGAACAATAACAGTCCATATTCAATAGTATGCAACTTGACCCCTAAGTAGTAGATATATTGTTTGACAAATTATTACAGATACAACAATAAATAAACTTTAAAGGTGAGTTCAGTTGATTGACTCGCTAAATGACAATGATATAATTATTTATTTAGATTCCAAGTAACATAAGAGTGGGTAAAGGTAAATGATTCCCCGATGTTCGGATTCTCCAGATGGGTCCTTGCACGTTCAAACGCATCATTTGAAACAGTAACAGTTATTCCCTCAAGTGTAGGGTTTTTCACACCCTCTTGCAATAGCTTTCTCACTATAGCTAAATTTGTAGAGTATGCAATGAATAAGTCTCTAGATTTAGTACCTAAAACACAATCAATATAGAAGTTAGATGTTGTCATATTAGTAAACTGTTAAATGAACTAAAATTGAAGTGACATGCATACATGCATGAGCAGACAAATTTTCCAAATCAACCAATTTCTCTAATCCTTCACGGATTGTTATGACATTACTCCCGCCTCCACGGGCATACATGTCACATTCGAGGCTGAAGGAAGCTTCAAACAATATGTAGTATAAATCATCAAATGTGAATATATATAAAAAGCTTCAAAAAAGGAAATGAATAGTACATAATAAGGGAAATGACGTTGTTCGAATGATCCTAAACACCTTGAAGCAGAAGATTGGCAATAAAAGGCATACGATGATTAGTATATAAAGTGGAAATTTCTTTTTTAGTGTTGGATTTCTCAGCAGGGACAATTTTGCCACATTCCTCCCAATGGAATGAATTAGGGCCATTGGGAACTAGTCTCCATGTCGACATTCCTTCATTAACAATGCTAAGAGGTAAATTCTTTAAAAGTCGATTTAGAATAAAACGATGATATGTTTAACTCTAATTTCGATGACAACTGAAACTAGTCCAGTTTAGCACTTATACATTTTGAATGTGCCAAATGATATGAAAGGTACCCTTGCTAAAAAGTAAAATACTCTTGCAACAATTTCAAAAGTCTACATAAACAAAGCTTTCATTAGATTAAACGTTAAACGTTGATAGGAAGATAGACATAAAGAAACAACAAAGATAGACAGTAAATGGTGGCAGGAGGCATATGGTGAAAACGAACTATAAAAATTTAAAGTATTGCTAGGATACAAGATAACTACTTTTCAATAGTCCTAGTTACTAAAAATGATTAGATTTAATTTCAAAATCCACTTTTAAAATGAATTGGATAACACTGTTAATGGATTGTGTAGAGTATAACACTTTTCTACTTAAATGGTTACAGAAATTTCATCGAACACATTCCAGACATGACAAACTCATCCCAAGATTCAAATGCGAATCATATGTTTTCCCTTCCATCACTAACATTAACACATTCCATGCTACTTCCATTCACAAAGAACGTCCAGATCTATCCTGGAAGGATAAAAATCACAACTTTTCTATTTAACAATGGTAAAATACTTTCTCCCACTATCTCGAGAACCAAATGTAAACATCGATCGAAGAGATACTAAAAATAGAATAGGAGAAAATCAATAGAACAAAAGAATAATCACAATAACTCAAAATAGAGGAGAAGAATAATACCGATTCAGTGAATAATTAGTCTTCGACGGTGATGAGCAGAACACAAAACCCAAAAAGTTATGTACGAGAGGTTTTTAGATTTGAGAAGACTGCTTGAACAATAATGGAGTTGGCTTTTATGTTTTTGTCTTTGAAAACCTAGCTAGCTAATACAAAACGACATCGTTTCTCTATTTTAGGTAAGCGATGTCGTTTATTATTTACTGTAGTTGTTTGGAAGTAGTATTAATTAATTTGCTATGATTTATTGTATTTAGTCGACAATCATCAGATGTAGAGACTAATACATGGTTCGTCGCTGAAGCCTGCAGGTTCATAAATAATTTTTAATATATTTAATTTTCTATTCCAAATAAAACATAATTTGAAATATAAATTAAATTATTCATTTAATTTCTATTTGGAAATTAATTTGTTAATCTTTAAAATAATTAAACTTGACTTACAATTTTCTCAAAATTATACATTTTCATTATTATAATTTCCAAAAACATATTTTAAAAAGTAAATAATAATAATGTTACAAGACATTGTAATATAATTATAAAACTATTTCTAACTACTATTCTTATTATTATTAATTTAAAATTTTTAAGTTATTATATTTATATTATTATTATTTATTAAAGCCCAAAAGCTTTAAACTGTATTAAATTTAAATTTTAATTAATTTTTTATTAAATTAAAAGTACATTTTGCGACACTATCTTGTTTTTGTAGCAAAAGTACAACATTTTGCTATGAAATACATAGTCGTCGCCCTTTTCCAAATGTATTGGCGACGTTTTCCAAATAAGGTCAGTAAATGTGGGCAATGCATGACGAAATGTGATTTCGTTACAAAATGTTTCAATGGTAAAAAAAAATTTAAGTGGGATGGCATTGTTTGTTTCAGCACAAACGACGTCGTTCCACCTTATACAAATTCACAGACGCCTCTTCCCCCCTCCCTCTCCTTCGTTTCTCTTCTACGTTTTCTCTCATACGAAAATGTTTTCTCCCTCTTTCTTCAATCATTCTTGTCTTGTTCTTCTCAATTTTGTCTTCTTAACTTCCCCCCAGCTATTATCTCGTGGCTTTAAGCTCAAGTATGTAAGTTTTCTGAGATTTCTTCTGGGTTTGTTTTTTAATGTCTTATATATACCGAATCGAAAATTGTTGTGGTTGAATAGATTTCTTGAGTTGTTTGCGTTGATTGAACCTTTGTATCCTTGGGTTTTGTGTATTTGTGTTAGTGATGGTGAGGAAAGGGAACAAAAGTTGTGAATGGTTGGTTGAATGTATGTTGTATGTTAATGCTTGGAAGGTGTTCGAGAAAAGTCCTTGGAAATTATGTTAATATGGAAATGGTTTCGAAGTTTAGATCCAATTGCATGGGTGATTGACAACTGTTGATGCTGACTTGGGACCATTTTCTCATGAATTGATCATTTTCTCGTGAATCCAAATTTTATAATATCATAATATTAACTCATGAACAGTAAATATTCCCATTAAGAATGAATATTCCCTTAAACTCACACATTTAGTAATTATTATTACATTATCTAGTATTTCTTAATGATAAAATACTCATCAATTAAAATAACTAAACTAGAATATATGTTAGAAAATTTGCCTGCACCAAACAAGCGTTAGATAAATTCAAACAAAATAAGTTTAGGTTCCTAAATTGTTAAATTTGCCTTAAAAACTTCAAGGGTTAATCATATACTAAAACTCTTCATTAATATCATATTAACCTTAAAATGATCGATCAAACTATTAAAAAGAGCAGTTTAAAAATTTTATAACCTAAAATCATCAATAATTTTACAACACAACAATGTGTTAAAATGTGAAAAAAAACGACACCTAATTATCGCCATTCTATTAGCCAGATATAAAACTTACCTTAGAGCAATAATAAGCAATAATTTACATCTTAATTTTATAAATCATTATATTTTATATCTCAAGTTGTACTAAAATATAATTAGACAAACAATTCTTTTTTCTAAGAAAATATAATGAATGCAGCTATTAAAGAAAAACAAGAGATTTACATGCTACAAGGAGAAATCTGGTAGCTATTATACATAGGCACCAGCTGACGACATTATCCGAGAGTGCAAACTTATAGCTCCATGATTTGATCAAGCTCTAAGCACTAGGGGAATTTACAATGCAATATTTTTTGAGAAGTAACTTCCAGCTAAATATAACAAATTCACATTGGAAAAATATCTGATCATGATTTTCTTAAACCTTTTGACATAGGATGCACCAATTTGGAATGTGGAGAAATCTTTTCAACCTATCTACTATTGGCAGTCTTTCCCCTTGTAGCATTTATCTATAAAACATAAACATCGCACATAACTATGAACGACGTTTCTTATTTTTGTCGGTTATAATTTCTAGCGACGAATTATTTATGTCGAAAATACTTTTTAGCGACGACTTTAAGAAAACGTCGCAGATGTTGATTTGCTACCAGGATTCATCGACAATTTAGGCGATGATATATTTTCGTCGCACATGAGTATTTGCAACGATTTTGTTTCCTTTAGAGACGTTAAGTTTCGTCGCTAAATGTCTGGTTTGTTGTAGTATATAAATAAATATATTGTAATTTACAATTTTAAAAAATAGAATTGTACATAAAATTTTGTAAAAGAAAAAGGGAAAAATTATAAGAGTTGAATTATTTGGAATGAATTAATAAAATAAGAAATTTTAAATAAGAAATTAAAATTTTTTAAATCCTCTAAAGAATGAATAAAAAAATAAATCGATGAATGAATTAAAAAGATAAATGAATGAAATATGTGAGTGGATATTGTGAAATTTATATAGTAGAAAAGATAAAATAGTTTAGTAAAGTTTATAGGAAAAGGTGAAAATAAATGTGTTATAATATTTTAGTACATAATTTAAAAAATCAAGTTATAATTTTAAAAAATGCATACGAAGTTATGGCCCAATATGTTATTTTAAAATTAGCTAAATATGTATAAATAAATATTGTTAGTTTTCAAAATATGTGGGAAAAAATTAAAATTTGTTAATGTGGATAAAATTTTTGGGAGAAAATAAATCAAGATATAAGAGTTAAAATATTTAAAATCAATTAATAAAATTAGTTACTAAAAATTAGTCACACCCATGAAATTTAAAGTTAAGTCACACCCGTGACTCAAAGCGAATTTTAGGTTTGGGCAGATTTTCAATTCAGCCGCACAACCAAATATCATGCTTGCGCGAGACACAGGGATACGCAACAGCAGGAGAGCAGACCGGTGAAGATAGCAACGTTTGAGAGAAAGGTCTTCCCCACCTTCATCTACGAAGACGGAACAGAGGTATAACCCTTTCTTTAATTTATTCTACATTGTATCGTAGTTCGTCGGTTAAAGCAACGATTCTCTCGTTAAAGTAATAGAAAGATGATTTTTATTTTTTTGGGTCGGGTAATGAAAGGAATTGCAACATCCCACTACCATAGGGTACATTCCCAAACTTTAGGAACATAACCAACGATAATGGTATGTTGGAGCAATAACAAATCCGACTCATACATGGCATCATCTAACATAATCAGAAGTCATCAAATTTTAAAATCATTCATTGCATTCATTCACAACTATTTACACTGTCTTCATTAGACGAATATATACAAAACCTGATACAGGTTCTAGCAAAATCTACAAAATAAAAGCTATATCTCTCTGATGTCAGCTGACAAACCTCTGAGCCATAATTTAGTCCAAAACATTCTTCTAATCCAGAATAAATACTAAGTCTCCTGCCTTGTACCTGAAAACCACACTGTAATTTTTGATGAGTTTTGCAAACTCAATGAGTGAACCATCATTGATGAATTCACCGGATCTCATAAACACATACCATATCTCACAGCTATTCAACCAGCACAGACAAGTATTTGTTCGGAAACTCACATAATATGGCAGAACATAAGATTATTCATTACAACATTGTATATCGTTCAAGAATTGCATTCGTATTTGCATGGTACATGCATGAGACTCGTATTCGTTCTTATTGTTGTGACTGAGTGCCTTTCACATACTTATACAAAGTTTGGCCCATAGGGCTCAATCAGAACAAATTCACGCAGCATAGCTCTACGTGCAGAACACATATATCATGAAGCAAAGCTCTATGTGGAAGCGCTTCAAACTGACATCTCAAGTCACAACGCCTTTATTTGAGCATCCATTTTATGAAATGCATCAAATACTGAATATGTCATATATCACAATCTTATACAAATGCTCAGACTAAGTTCTCACAGTCATCGGACCTAAGTCCGGCATTCAACTATTGTTGAGAAACAAATGTCATACGAAATTCATAATAAACCAGGACATTTCCAATATATGATCACATATCAAACTCCTCAAACCTCAGGTCCGGAATCCAGAAATAGCACACAAACAGTTCAATAATATTGGAAGTTTAACAAATCAAAGTACATTCAAATCAATCAATCCTAGGAAAACATCTAGGTTGACTCACAATACGCTCCCAGAAGCTATTGCCTGGATGGTCCTGCAATGTCTGACTGGCGTCCGTTGTGCTCCTCTAAAACATACAGAACACATTCACAAATATCACATTTTGTTCAAATGTACCAAGCATATCAATGTACAGAAAGTATGCATGATGCATGTTCAATGGCAATTCCAGGTATCCTTCCATCAGTTTCTTCACAAACTTCTCTCTCATATCAAAACTCATCTAAGTATAATTATACTTAGGTTTATGCCTCACTAAAAACCATTAACATCACGATTCATTTCTCATTGGCCTCTTTCCACGACACTCTTTCGGGTTTACTATTCACGTGAACTTAGAGGGGTGCAATGGATAAAAGTTGGTTTACAGAAGATGTATCTTTACAGACGATGCATCCTTACAGAAGAAGATGACGTCATCACAAAAGAAGCTGCATCATCATAGAAGAAGCTGGCGTCATCATAGAAGAAGTTCTACCATTAACATAACTTTTCCTACAGATATCGGATTTAATTGTTCTTTATATGGTTCGAAAGAGGACTTCAAGATATGCAAATGTTATGAAGATTTCAAAGACTAATTCTATCTTCTTAGGGGTCAAAAATAGGACAGAAGATATACGATGAACAATAACCCTGAGGAAGTTTATGAACATTAACACAGAAGAAACAATAAGCAGAAGAAGCAATACAGAAGAAGATGACATCATCAAAGACGAAGCTGACGTCATCACAGACGAAACAAAAGATAGATCTTCGTCATCACAGAGGAAGCAAAAGACAGACGATACAAAACATAGACGAAGATGACGTCATCATAGACGAAGCTGACGTCATCATAAACGAAGCAAAAGATAGACGATACAAAACATAGACGAAGATGACGTCATCACAGAGGAAGTTGACGTCATCACAGAAGATACGTCTTTACAGAAGATAGATGATGTAAATTACAGACGAAACAGAAAGCAGAAGAAACATAACCTATCACCTTTCATATCTAACTCTCTACACAAATCCTATACAACATTTTCATTGCTACTTTACCTCCAAGCATGAAAACATCATTTATACTACTCCTCTTTTTAGCTTAAGAACACCGAACAATTCAAAAATCCAAAATTCATATAAACACCAAAAGCACAGGCTACTATTTATGCTTGCATGTTATTTCTGCAATTTCGTTCATCTTCTACATTTGCTTTTCAATTTACCCAACATCCAGAAATCTCATATCTAACTGTTATCTTGATATACTCACGACCTAAATCCTCACCCAAGTCATTCTCTACACTGTAAACCTTCTCATGTGTATATATATATATATATTTCCAACATGCACATATTTATTTACATAGTGGAAACAACATTAAAATCACTTACTTGATTTAACAAGTACTCTAGCACTGAAATGGAAGTCAACACCAC
>JANQBM010000296.1:0-13390 GCA_025594535.1 Erythroxylum domingense | reverse complement strand
CGCTTATGAGAAATTTCAACTATCAAACATTATTAATTATAAAAGTTAAGATATTGATTAACCTAAGATATCTAGTCTTCTCTCAAGGTCTATCTAATTAAACAATTAAAACTTCCTAATGCACAATTAACGTCATCAAATTCATTAAAAATAGTTAATCTAATAACTATCACAATAGTCTAGGATACCTCTATCATTAATTTAGAGTGTTTATTCTTCTTATACTCAAATTATATTTCTCCTTTCAATACTTCATACAATTCTTAAGATTGAACCTATGATGGCCTAACAAAAATTCAAGAATCAATGTCAGAGAGAATAAATTCAATTCAAGCAGTAGTTAATCATGCATTGTAATTAAAACATCCAACGTAAATTATACCCTTAATCCTAACTAGAGATTTAGTTGTTAAACAGAAAGAAAGTAAAGAAGAAAGAGTTATAACAAATCTTTACAAATCACTTATGAATTATGATGGATCTTCCCACAATCTTACTCCTAAGCTTTCCTTAGTGCTGAGAAAGTATGAAAAATGGCTTAATAAAAAGTGGCTCCCAAATTACCTCTTAAGAAAGGTATTTATAGTCTTAGGTTATATAATACATGACTAAAGATCAGTGAAATTATATTCCCATGCATCCTTAAATTTTATGATACAAGTCCAACTTCATACACCATTTTATAATACAAGTACAACTTCATAAACCATTTGACACTTGCATTGATTGTAAATATGAGAGTTATACAATATAGTTTAATGCTCGTATTCCATAAGGTTAACACTATCTCTGACTCTTGCAAGTCTAAAAACAAAATCTTATTGTAGGTCGACACTGATTATTTAGTAATTTCTTTGAGAACTGAATACGGTTCTAACCTGGCTAATAAAACATTATTGGAATTAGATGTCTTTATCATCAAACTTCATCTTTATTAAATGCACTTCACTAGAAACCCTTTGAAACTCAATTTCCAAAATTTGTTCATTACTCTGGACAAGAAAGCCTATGGAATTTAAAAGGGTATGTCAACTAATCATAGGACAACCTTTTATACAAATCATTTTATTTTAATAGTCACTAGCTCAAGTGAATTTGTGTCTACAATGGGTTATTCTACAAGACTTGTTATCAATGTGATAAATTGATTAATTAAAGCGTAACGAAAGTAAGAAGTAAGCAGGGAAGGCATCCAAGGTTATAGGTTCATATTCCCTGACACAAATTGAAGTAGAGACAACCATTGAAGTTGCCTTTCCATGTGAGGTTAGTTTAATTATAAATCGTAACGCACTAAGACAGAACTCATACAAAAACCATCTGCACGTGTGCACACAAAGTTTTATTAGTATTTTCTTTTTCTGTTTGATAACAGTGGAGTTAGTACTGAGTATTATCTATGGGTTTAAGGGACTAATAAGAATAAGAACAGATAATGTCCAACCAAGTTCATATTTTATTCATATTTTCCATTTTCTTAATATCACTTTTGACCCAATATTGTTATGGAAGTCATTACACTACACATGATAGAAGTAGGTGAAATGAGGATGGTGTAAGCGGTATCAAATCACTTGTTCCTATTGCCTTGATTATATTCTGTTTCATAAAAATCTATTCATTTAATAAATGAGACCCATAAAAATTAGACGGCTGAGATGAGACGGGAATAGGGAGAATAAGATTATGGGGATAGAAAATTTATTCTAGTGCAAGCGATGTGGTCTTAACCTTGATATATGGTGATGGGACTTGGGACTCTCGTAAGGTAGGCATTTGCGAGGTCCAAGTTCTTTTCTCTTAAAACATTGGAAGAAAGGTCTATTACCATAAACAATAAAACAAAACAAAATGAAAAAGAGTGATCATATGAATAAACAAAATATGAATAAGGTTTAAAGCCCTGAAACTCCTATTACCAGCAACTTTGGATGATATCATGAAACCCCTCCAATTGAGTAGTGCCATTGTAAAAATAGAAGGGAGTTCTCCTTATTCTTTCTTCTACTTAGCAATGGATGAGTAGGAAAGAGTGATCAGAGGTCAAGTTTTCCCCAAAGTGAGCACAGGATTGAGTTCATTAAGCCATCTTGAGTTTGCTAAACATCTATCTAGCTTCTATCAGATGAGCATGGCCCCTTGTTGGTTGTTAGACAATGTGAATAATCTTCCATTTGAGCACAAATCCATAAGCTCTACCCCCTTTAACAAGTTTGTGAGCTTAGAAATGTTAGCTATAGTATATCGCCTTCTGCCTTCTTCCTCTGTCAGAATGATAATTCAATTAAAGTCGTCGGCCACTATCCAAGGTTCAAAAGTAATGTCATTGAGCCTTTTCAGGTTGCTTAATAAAGAAGAAAGTTGGAAAGCAAAGTTGGCTGCATATATCAGTGTGAACACAAACCTCAAAGGTTGACCTGTAAAATTACACAATAAATGTATACGTTGATCACTTTCTTCTTCAACTTGGACATCCATTATACTTGAGTCATACACACAAATAATTCACCTATTGAAATAGAACCTATTATTAGATAAGCACCTCTACTGTGGACCTGAAAAATTCTGGACGTTAAAGGTAGAAAAATCCTTTATTCTAGTTTCAAGCAAACTTGTAAGTAATGGTTTCTTTACCTTAATAAGGTCTCTTAAAACATACTTCTTCTTAGGGTCATTTAGGCCTCGTATAATCCAAATCAGAAAAGACATTCTGGGGAGAAGATCCCCTTATTTTTCTTCTTTTCTTTTTTCTTGTTAGCACTTTTTTTTTGCCGCAAGATTTAAAGTCTGGATTGGTTCTAATTCCTCCAAGTCAGAAGGTAATGGCATACTATTAGTGGCATTAAGGTCTGGTACTTCCTAGCATTCTCAGTATTAAAATATGATATTAGGTTATTATATTGAGAATCCATTGTTGAATCGGTGTCCCTGTTATTCAGTGTTTCCACTGCTCCACTTCTGTTGCTGGGGCTTTTATGAATCTGGTTTGACTCCACCCTTTAGCGCATATATGAGGAATCTTTATAACCTTAACTTCACACTGGGCATTAATCTTATGGGTGCTTTGTTCACATGTATTCTGAGATAGGACTTCTATATTGTTCTCCAATTGAATGATTTTCCCAGCTAATTTCCATGTTTTGCTAGCATTTGGTTTCCATGGGTAAGACAGTCGAATGCTCTTTGGAACCATTTCTTTGTTTTCACCCACACTCGTCACTGTAAAATTATCAGGCAAGACCGATGATTTAGGTATCTTAATACAAACTTTGGGTAGCCAACTCGTTCTATATTTAGAGTTTAAGAACCAAGGTTAAAGATGATAAGTCAAATTATTTATATATGATTGTGGGATGAATTGAAACTAATTTGACTTATCTTCATGTGAATTATACACTTTATTTGGTTAATTCTCACACATTTGAACTTTAATTCTTAATAGGTACAATTGGAGAGATTTTGGGGCAAAGACATCAATTTGGTTATGGATGTCTGATTAAGGTCATTTAAGTTTGTTTCGAAGAGAACTTCGAGCTCTAAAACTTTCGTGAAGACCTCAGGGAGATATTTGGCCTTCTGAAGGGTCAAAATTGCACATTCCTAAAGATACTTAGTATATGTCCTTCTAGCAGACATCATGTCCCTCCAAACGGACATTTGCAGAGAAGGAAGGTTGAAAGACCCGTGAATGTCTACTTAACAGACATAAAGTCTGCTTAGCAGACATTCATTTTCTAAAACTACTTCAGAGACCCAAGAAAGTCCGCCTAATGGACATCATGTCCGCCTAACAAACTTTGACGGCATAGATACGATCTTTATTCCCTTGTTTAGTAAAAACTAGGTTTCTTTGACCCCAAGACACTATATATACTCATTTTTAAGACCTAGATTGGGGTTTTGGCACTGAAAATGAGGCAGTAAGATAGGAGGCACCCAAAAGAGGAAAAAGAGGAGGAAGAAGGAGGATTGAAGCAAGTTTGTTTTGTCTTCTCTCTCTATCTTCTCTATTTATTCTGTCTTTGATGTTGATTGTCTTTATGTATTGTGAATCTTTTGTCATGCGATGGAACTAAACCCCATTTAGGGTTAGGGATGAAGCCTATTTTGGGGGTTGATTGATGTTTTATGGATTGATTGATGTTGAATGAAAGTTCTTAGGTTATATTTATCTTTCTTGAGCTTTATTGTTGTTTCTATGCTTGATCACCATAGATACAATCTTAGGAATCATATAACGGAATGAGAGGTGAAGTATGATTTGTGCATTAGGAAGATAAACACATTAGGTTTAGAGATAGAGATATCCTAAACTAGTGTGATAACTTAGGGTTACTTGGTCTTAATGAATTTGACTTGTTAGATTTCACATTGAGAGATGGTAATCAACTGGATGGGTATTCTTGTATGTCTTGAGAGAGAATATAAGTGAATTTGTGCAATTGTTATTAAATTGGTGAATCTCAAAGCCCTAAGTCTAAACTATCAAATTTTCGTTGTTTGTTTATTTACATTCTTCACAATTTCTTGTTTGCTTTAATCCAATCATCTTTTCAATTTCTTGTCATTTTGGTTCAAGTAATTAGGATTAATTTAGTAGTGAGTATTTTAGTCCTCATGGGGTACGACCTTGAAATACATGATTGTAGGTATTAGAAACAACTATGTGCACCTGCATATTTTATCAACTAAGTTTTTGGCATCGTTGCCGTGGACTAATTTATATTTGCTGCTATTAATTCTAGTTATTTTTTATTACCTTAAGTTTTCATCCATTAATCACTTTTAAACTCTTTTCTCTTAGTTTTATTTTAGGAGCTGCATGCACTTAAGATGTTTAAGAAATCTGAATGATAATCAGTTAATTAAATTAAACCTTAAAATTGAATGCATTTGTAGAAAGGAATAATGCCCAAAGAAGAAGAGAGATGGAAAATAATAATCAAAATCCAATTCTGGATGAAGAGCAAGAGATGGGGAATGAACAATTCAATTGAGGAAACTAAGCTGAACTGGTGGTTGTTAATCCTACGGTTAGAGGAATTAGAGATTATCACATGCGGTTCATTACTGACACCCTTCTTGCATTCGATTAACTGTAGCAGTAAGGAATTATAAGCTGAAGCAGATTCATCTATCGATGTTGCCATAATTTAATGGAATGTCGAGTGAAGATGCCTTAGCTTTTATGAGAGACTTTTATGCCACAGTTCAGACTCTACCACTGTATGGATTGTCTAAACATGAGTTAAGGCTAAGGTGTTTTCCCTATTGCATGAAGTGATTAGCAAGAAAATGGTTGTTGAGCTTGGAGGTAGACTTTATTGATACTTAGGATACAATTGATGGAGACTTTCATGATGAAGTGGTATCCAACCCATAAAACTTTTGAACTAAGGAAGATGATAAATTGGTTCTCGCAGAAGGAAGGAGAAAAAATTCACGAAGTATGGGAGTGATTTAATGATCTCCTCAACCAGTGTCTTTACCATGGATTTGACACTTACTCCTTGATCAATTCTTCTACTATAGTCTCACTGACCACAATCAAACTTTGGTGGCTTTAAATGTTGGTGGGAATATTAGTGACCTGAGTTCCGAAGAGTTATGGAATATCTTCAAGAAAGTTACAGATAATTCATATTGTAAGGTGACTAGAAGCAAGACTGCTACTCCTAACGAAGTGAGATTAAGATCTGACATGGCTTATCAAGTAGCTGACATAAATAAGAAGTTGAATATGATGATGAATGACAACAAGTCCAGTAGGGATCCTTGCACTCTTTGTGGTAGATTTAGGCATACAGTAGCTGTTTGTGTGAGCATTGAAGCAACAATGCCGGAGGAAGAGGTGAACTATATTGGTAGATAAGGCTAGAGATTTAATCCTTTTTCGAACACCTATAATGAAGGTTGGAAGTTTCATATGAACTTTTCATGGAAAAATCAAGGGATTGCGAAATCAATGGGACCACCTAGGTTCCAAGAGCCACAAAAACAACAGTATTCAACTCCTTTATCTTCTTCACAACAACAATTCCCTTCCTCTATGGAGAAAAAAGTGGACAGGTTTGAAGATATGTTTTCTCAACTTATGATCAAGATAGATCAGAGTGATCAAGCTAGCTCTCAATCTATAAACAGAATGGAGCAGAACATCCAGTCCAACCAAGTTGTCATCAGAAATTTAGAGGTGCAAATCAATAAAGTGCCAGAAGAGGTAAGTGAAAGAGGTAAGGGAAAGCTACCTAGTAATACTCAAGTGAATCCAAAACAAGATTGTATGGCAATTCGTTTGAGAAATGGTAAGGTGGTAGAACATGTGGTTCCTAAGGAGATGGAAGCTAAGATAAGTGAAACAGAGGATGTTGAAATTGTGAATTTGGATGAAGAAGAAGGGTCTAAGGAAACCAAACCAAAGAAAGAGTCCTCACCAAGTTCAAAATTTTCCTTTATGCTACCCATACCATACTCCCACAGGGTAAGGAAAAAGCATGATGATTCCAAATTTCAAAAATTCCTTGACCTCTTCAAGAAGATCCATATCAATATCCCTTTCGTCGAAGCACTTGCTGAGATGCCTACTTACACTAAGTTCTTGAAGGAAATCATCTCCAACAAAAAGAAGCTAGACAATTTTATGACGATAGCCTTAACTGAGGAGTTTAGTTCTATTTTATAAAATAAACTACCCCCTAAGTTAAAGAATCCAGGGAGTTTCACTATTCCTTGTCACTTTTGTGCTTCTAATGTTTTTCAATGCTTATGTGACTTAGGTGCAAGTATTAATCTCATTCCTTTGTCTCTTTACAACAGGCTTGGAATTGGAGAACTCAAACCATCTACAATCTTATTACAACTTATCGATAGATTAATTCGATATCCTATTGGCATAGTTGAGGGCTTATTGGTGAAAGTTGGTAAGCTTATAATTCCTACTGACTTTGTTGTGCTTAAGATGGATTTTGATATGCAGGTTCCTATAATCTTAGGAAGACCATTTTTAGCCACTGGTGGAGAATTGATTGACTTCCCGGATGGTAAGATGACCTTGAGAGTCAGTGGTGAGAAAGAGGTGTTTAACATTTTCAAGGTTTTAAAGAGACCCTCTTTCGATGAAGTCACCTATAAAATAGATGTGATTGATTCTATTACATTTGAATATATTCCTAAATTAATATATGATGATGCTTTAGAGACATGCCTAGCTTTAAGAATAGATGAGAATGAATTGGATGATGAGTCAATGGAATATGCTTATAGATTGCAAGGTAATGGTTTTAGGTATAGACCTCCAATTGAAGAATTGGGCCCTCCTAACCCTAAATTGTTACCTTCCATATGGAGTTCACCAAAACCTAAATTCAAACACCTTCAAACTTATTCGATTATCATTTTCCTCTAAAGAAGAGAAGTTATTAAAGGTGTTACGTGAGTATAAAATGGATATTGCATGAAGTATTGCTGACATAAAGGGAATTAGCCCTTCTATTTATGTTCACAAGATTTTAATGGAGGAAAACACAAACCTGATATGGAAAGTCAAAGAAGGCTCAATCCTAACTTGAAGGAAGTTGTGTGATCTGAGGTACTTAAATTACTTAATGCAGGAAGTATCTATCATATTTCTAATAGCTCCTAGATAAGTCCTGTGCAGGTTGTACCAAAGAAGGGTAGCACAAATGTCATCTCTAATGATAGCAATGAGTTAATTTCCACTAGGGTTGTGACAGAGGGTTTGTATAGACTATAGGAAATTAAATGTAACAACTAGGAAAGATCATTTCCCTCTACCCTTTATTGATCAAAAGTTGGAAAGATTAGTAGGGTATTATTATTACTACTTTTTAGATGGTTATTTAGTGTATAACCAAATTCCCATAGCCTCGGAGGATCAGGAGAAGACCACCTTCATTTGTCCCTATGGTACATTTGCGTATCGTAGGATGCATTTTGGTTTGTGCAATGCTCCTGTCACTTTCCAATGCTGCATGATGTCCATATTCTTCGACATGGTGGAGAATATAATTGAGGTATTTATGGATGACTTTTTTACTTTTGGTTCTTCTTTTGATGCATGCTTGTTCAATCTAGAACAGGCTCTACAGAGATGTGAAGAAACCAATCTTGTGCTAAATTAGGAAAAGTGCCATTTTATGGGACAAGAAGGGATCGTCCTAGGCCACAAAATCTCAAATAATGGAATAGAGGCAGATCTAGCTAAAATTAATAAAGTCATCAACAAATTACCACCTCCCAATTCGGTTAGAGAAATAAGGAGTTTTCTTAGGCATGTAGTGTTTTATAGAAGATTTATTAAGGAATTTTCCAAGATTTCTAAACCCTTATATGCTTTGTTGCAAAAGGAAGTCCCTTTTGAATTTACTAATGAATGTCTTGATGTTTTCCACAGGTTGAAGAAGAAACTTACCTCAGCTCTTATAATGGCTACACCCGAATTGGAATCTCCTTTTTGAGTTGATCTGTAATGCTAGTGATTATGCTCTTAGGGTTGTTTTAGGACAAAAAAAGGATAAGAAATTACGTTTCATTTATTATGCTAGCAAAGTTCTTAATGATGCTTGAGTTAATTATGCTACTATAGAGAAAGAATTGCTAGCAGTAGTTTTTGCATTTGATAAATTTAGATCTTATCTTGTTGGGTCCATAGTCACTGTTTACACTGACCATTCTGCTTTGAAATATTTGCTTACTAAAAATGATGCTAAACCAAGGTTGATTAGATAGATTTTACTCTTGCAGGGATTTGATTTGGAAATTAGAGACAAGAAGGGATCCGAGAATTCTATAGCTGATCATCTTTCGTGACTTGAGCAAGGTGACAAAATGGAAGCTGAGCCGATTAATGATGCCTTCCTTGATGAGAATCTGTGGTATGATAAAGGAAATATTCCTTGGTTTGTTGATCATATTAATTTTCTGGTGTCCAACATTATCGCAAGTGATTACTCATACCATAAGAGAAGGAAATTCTTATCGGAGGTAAAGAACTACTTTTAGGAAGAACCGTTGCTCTTTATAAGGTGTGCTAATGGGATAATTAGAAGTATACCTGATGAGGAGATGTGATCAGTGTTGTATCATTGTCATGCTTCTCCTTATAGTGGACACCATGGTGCTAACAAAACGGCAACAAAGGTTTTACAATCTGATTTGTATTGGCCTACTCTTTTTAAGGATGCTAAAACTTTTGTTATGACATGTGATAGATGTCAAAGGATAGGAAACATAGGTAGTAAGCATGAGATGCCTCAATCGAGGATTTTAGAGGTTGAACTCTTTGATATATGGGGCTTTGACTTTATAGGACCATTTCCAGTATCCTTTGGCAATGAATACATCCTTTTGGTGGTTAATTATGTATCCAAATGGGTGTAAGCCATAGCTTTGGCATACAATACTGGAGCAAGTGTTGTGAAATTTGTAAAGAAGCATATATTTTCAAGATTTGGACTTCCAAGAGTCATAATCAGTGACAATGAGGTGCATTTTTAGAATTAGCAATTCAACTCTCTATTGGTGAAATATAGGTGCCATTTCAAGTTCGGAATCACTTATTACCCCCAAACTAGTGGGCAAGTCGAGGTGTCAAATCGAGAAATCACGCAAATCTTAAAAAAAATTGTTAATACATCAAGAAATGATTGGGCATTGAAGCTTAATGACGCTCTCTGGCATATAGGACGGCATACAAGGCTCCCTTGGGTATGTCCCCATATGGATTAGTCTTTGAGAAATCTTTCCATCTTCCAGATGAACTTGAACATAAGGCATTATGAGCAATCCAAAAGTTGAACTATGATTTCAAAGAGGCTAGACAAAGGAGACTAATGGAGTTAAATGAGTTAGATGATTTTCTCCTAGATGCTTTAGAGAATGCTAGAATATACAAGGAGAGAACCAAGGCTTTCCACGACAAGCATATCCTTTGGAGAGAATTTAAACCTGGTAAAAAGGTTTTGCTATTTAACTCTTTTTTGAAATTGTTTCCAGGGAAATTGCAATCAAGATGGTCTGGACCTTTCGTGGTGACCAAGGTATACCCAAATGGAGCAGTGGAGATTGGACGGGATGAGCAACCACCCTTCATGGTCAATGGGCAATGACTTAAGCATTAATTTGACGGAGAGATTGTTGGATACATTTCCACCATCACATTCAAAAATTGACATTATGGTGGCCTAGTCCAGCTGAGGAAATTAAACTTAGCACTTGTTGGGAGGCAACCCAACATTTCTAACTTTGTGTACGTTTTATTAATTTCATTATCTCATTTTTTTTCATATCTTTTTATTATAGTCTATTTTTCATTGTGTAGGGTTAATGTTTATAAGAAACCTTAATAACACCTCCTAGTAGCATGAGGAATAGAGTGATCAAGATGCATCAATCTGAGAGGTAAGATCTATGTTACGGGTAGGGGAGGCAAGTCTTTTTACTTCTTTTAATATTTTTATGATTTTCATTCATACATCATGCATATAGTCTTACGGTATCATTGAGTAGTTGGAAGGGGCAAAAAAGGAGTGAACGCAGTGAGATGGATATAGAAAAATCCGAGAAGGTCAATCTAGTGGACAATATGTCCATTTAACGAACATTACAAAGCATCTCACTCCCAAAAAACCCAAGAAGGTCCGCTTAGTAAACATCATGTCTGCTTAGCAGACATTACTCAGCTTCTGGCACTCAGAGACCTGAAAAGGTCTGTTTAATGAAAATCATATATGTTTAACAGTCATTACCTAGCTTCTGTCACTAAGAAACCCGAGAAGGTCCGCTTAGCGAACATTTCTCGTACTCAGTGTTTTAAAAACTTTTTCCCTTCTTCTTTCCCGCACTCTTTCCTGCATTTTCCCTATTTTGTGCTACCCACCTTCATGCCATTCACTTCCTTTGACCTCCCCTTGCCTATTTCACCTTCTCACCTAGATTTTCTCCTATTTTCTCTTCTCTTCATCTCTTCTTGCACTCCCTTCAACTGACCCATCCACCATCACAAACCCTAATTGGCTCCTCCAATCGTCTCCACGCTAATACCTGATACCACCCTTAAATTTGTGGATTTTGGGAATTCTTTTGAGGATTAGGGATGAGTTCACGCACCTTCCACTCCCAGTCAACTTGGATAAGTACTCTTCAACCATTTAGGGTAAAATCATGGCTGAAATTGTTTAAATTGAAGGATATCTATATTCCTATGACATTTTGAATCTGTGGAGTTGAAGCTTAACATCCCCATTAATGTGGGTTACTTAAGACTGTGTTGTTGAGATTTCTATGACGAACGGCATAGAGCAGCAGTACTCATTACTGAAAAACCCTCCATTTTGCATAAAAGTTTTTCTACTAGACAACAAGCCTAAAAAGTCTTAGCAGACTTTAAAAATCCAATGTTAAAACCTCAATACAAACAAGTCCTTGTCCTCTCGAATCCAACATGAAGACCTTAGGACGACTAGTCAATATGGAGAAAATTAATGCTTTACCTACCAGGGCTTTGAAGGATACAGATAACTTAGAATTAACTGAATCAATTGGTATCTTTCATATAAATACCCTACTCTCAAAGGAAAAACAAAAAAAATCAAAAAACTCAACTAAATATAAAATCTAGACAAGATATACATAATCCACTTCTAAAAAATTTAATCAATCGACAAATATTATCTATTATGGAAAAATTATTCATGAAACACCAATTAGAATAGATTAATGTAGCGGACACATTACTTCTTTTACGACTAAAGTAGTGCCACCTAAATTATAAGTGACAAGATTTTTTTTTGGTTTAACTAGAAATAATTCTTCGATAGTTTTATTAATAGGTTAAGGTAATTTTTGGATAAAGATTTGAATATACATTTCTTGTTCACTTTGAGTTAATTAATAGTAATATTTTTTGAATTCATGAATATATTGTTCTAAATAGAAAATATTACAAATTCTCATATTATTTAAGTGCCATAAAGAATTTTTTTCGTTCTTCATTTTCTATTTCTTATTTGTAAGAAATGATATCTTTTCCAATGAATTCTTTATAAATTTCATTTGTTATTTTATGAAAGGCTTTTATGGGTTCGATGGCATTTAAGAAAGCGGTGTTTTTTTTATTTTTTTCATTATTTAGTAAAAAATTGAGTACAATTCCTGTAGTTTCATAAGTGATAAAATTCCATAACGTACTTATATTTTGTAGTCCATTAAAAGGTTTTTCTAACTGTATTACTAATGCTAATTTATTAGACCATTCAATTAACAATTTTCATGTGATATTACGCAATCTAAATTTAATATTCCATCTGGGCCTAATTGTACATGTTTAGGTGTATATTCGGTTAGAAATTTTCTAATTTTATCACTAAGTGCATTTATAGATTGAAGAACTTTATACATAGAAGCAGTAATTTGAACAAGCTATCTAGTAATGCTTAGTTTAATTTCATTATGACGTATAGATTGGTGAAGAATTTTACAAAGTTTACAAACAGACAAAATTGTAGGGGGTACTATAAAGGGTTTGGTAACGCCCTACCTTCAACTCGAGTTTTGGGTAGGAAAGTGGTATCAGAGCTTGCTTGCCTTCCAGGTCATCGAGAGTTCGAATCCCAGCAAAAACAAATTGGGAACGCTTGTGAGTATAGGCTCACTTGCGAGGCCTGGAAGGGTAATATAAAGGGTTTGGTAACACCCTACCTTCAACTCGAGTTTTGGGTAGCAAACTTTTGCTTTATTACTGATTGTTTGTTTTGTTTGTTGAATTTGGTCATTATTATTCATTGTTTGTTCAATTCGTTGAATTTGCTCATTAGTTTTTTTGTTTTTTTGTATTAATAATGTTGTAGTATGTATTATCTTTATTTGATTTTGTACTAATTTTGTTACCTGATTTTTTATCTGAATTTGTTTTTCTAATATTTTGGACACTTGTTTGGTGATACTCATAAAGTATTTAAAACATGAGTTGTTAATTGACTGAGTTGTTTTTTGATAGCTATTATATTGGTAGTACTATTTTGTTCAGATTTGTTTGACTATACTTGATTCTGTAATTTTAATTGGTTGACTATACTTGATTCTAGGTTCAGTAAATCGAATGGTCTTTCTAGACGTACAGATTGTGAATCAGAAAGAGTTCTTTTATCTATGGGAGTATAACTAAAAGATAGTCTTGGTATAGCAATGTCTTCTATATTGATTGGATATTGTATTTCTGGTAATTCTCTTAAAGTTATTAGTAAATTCGTTCCTACTTTGGCAACATTGTTAAATAATTGTTCAATGTAAATTTGATCACTATTTTTAAATTCAATACTATGGTGTGAATTTGTTAAAGCATAGCTAATTTGATATGTGATTGAAAATGGAT
>JANQBM010000242.1:0-13396 GCA_025594535.1 Erythroxylum domingense | reverse complement strand
AACAATGCACATTTGGAGAGTACCATCTTTCTTCTTAAAAAACAAAACCGGTGCTCCCCAAGGTGAGACACTGGGTCAAATAAATCCCTTATCCAGTAACTTTCGCAACTGAACTTTCAACTCCTTTAATTTCGTATAAGCCATCCTGAATGGTGTTCTAGATATGGGAGCAGTGCTAGGTACAATCTTAATAGATAGATCCACTTCCCTTTTAAGAGGAAGCCCAAGTAGTTCTTCAGGAAAAACATCTAAAAATTCATTTACCATCGAAATGTCTTCCAACTACTCGATGCTTAGACAACCAATCCAAACCCCAAATCAAATCAAATTCATAAAAATTCAATTCAATTAGATCTGCTACAAACTCACTACCTTGGATCAAAATAGGACAGCTTCTATAGATCTTATTAACCAACACACTACTGCCCAAATGACTAGTTATATGAATATCATAATCTAACTGATCTACATGCATTTTTTAATCAGGAAATTCTCTAACCAAGATATAAGAATGGGTAAATCCAGGATCAATCAAAGCATGCATTTCAGAGTTAGAGAGAGAAATAGTACCAGCAGTGACCTCAGGTGCCTTCTGGTCCTTGCGAACCTTCATAGCATAGGCCCAAGACGTAACAAAAGGTACAGCAAGTTATCAATAGTTTCTGAAACAATACTCAGATTAGGCCTAAACTGGTCAAATCCTCCACAATCCCAACCATATCCTTTATTACCTGTAGGTGCATTAGAAGCTTCCTTGTTGGTTTGTGGCCTGAGACTGATTCATAGGACAATTTGCTACAAAATAATTAGTGATGCCACATCAAAAAAATGCACCCGTAGTCCTCCTACAAGTACCCCAATGATGTCTAGGGCAATGAGGATACTTCGGTGCACTAAAACCTCAACTCAAAAAGGAACCCCCAACCAAAATTAGTCAATGGGTGAAAGCCTTGTCGCTTTCCTCTAGCTACAAATCTTTGGATAGATTCCTTTGTAATGGAAGCACCTTCGTAACTTTTCTTACCTGAGGATTGACCTCCTCTAGAAAAACCCCTTAGCTGATGTTTCTCTCTCTTAACTATCTGTTACTTCTCTATTTTGATAGCTGCTTGAATCAGTTGATGATAATTCACTTACCGCAAAAGAGTAAATGTCGCAATATGCTCTTTAATTGATTCATTCAAGCCATCTTCAAACTTTCGACACCAAAAATCCTCAACAAGCACACGTTCAAGTACATATTTGCTTAGTCGATTGAATTATCTTTCATACCCAACAAAGGTTTAGGGAGCTGGGGATACCTCAGAACAAATTTCCACAATTCATAGGTCTCTCCTTGAAGAAAGGAGACAGCACAGTGCATCATCTGCTTAGGTGAGCATCTAATTTCATCTAGCACTCTTTTCACCTTTTCTAACTAGAACTCAACTTTTTCATATTCATACTGTTGGACCCTAAAATTTTTTTATTATTTACTATTTTATTAAGCATTATTTGAATAAATTTTGTGGTCTTGTTAGATAAATCATTTTATTTGGATTTTAATTATTATGTCAAGTATTGGGAGGATTTTATTTCATGGATTGATGGAATTAAAGTATTAATATTGTAAGTTGATATAAGGGCATTTTTGGAAGATCACTAAAGGTTAAAAGGCTAAGACATTATATGGAAGGGCAAGTGGACTTTTCTCATTCATTTAGGGTATTAGTGAAAGAAGTAATTATAGTCTTGTATTTTTAGGGAAGCAAAAATCGTGAGTCGAAGAAGAGAAAAAGAGAAGTGGAGAAAAGAAGAAAAACAAGCTAGGGTTTTAGAGATTCTTGAAGAGCTTGAAGATTTTGAGGCTAAAACAAGTAAGCATGAGCATTAACCCTTCTTGATTGTTAGATGAAGCATATTTAGGGATGGTTAGAAGTGAAAGTAAAGTGAATATGTGTAGGAAGTTGTTGATAAATGGTTAATGTTAATGTTTTAATGTTTGGTTAATGATCAAAAGTAGATTATGAATTTATTATGAATGATATTGGGTTGGAATGAAGTTGAAAATGAAGTAGAAGAGATGGTTTAGGGTTAAGATGGGTTTATGTAAAAAGTGGGAAGTTGAAAACTGGAAAAACTAGCAAAACATGTCTTCGGAGTATGTTTCTGGACAAGTTCGCCGCGACGAACTCAATTTTTCTGCAAAAACATGCTTTGGTATTTTAGGCATAAATTTTGGCGTAGTTATCAAAATGGAATGATTTTAAATTTGTTGTAAACTAGAGACATAAGACTACTAATTTTATGAGGGAATTGAGTCTAAATTTAGTCTCTAAGTATTTAAATTTTGGGATGGAAGCTGAACATAGAATTTTGTTTCAGCATAAGGATTAGTTTAGATTGTTGAGGTATGACTTTCTGATTTCTAAACCAAATTGAAGGAAATTTTGGTTATTGTTTAAGGAAATCAAGTGAGGCAAGAGAGGTAAGAGGAGCAAGAGCAAAGACATTCCTAAGCAAGTTTATAATCAAGGAACACTTTTATAATTAAGTAATAAGCCCCTAATGTTTCTTCCAAACCAAGAAAGTTTGAAATGTTTTCAATTGTGTTATAAATGTGTCGTTAAGGCTTCTTGAATGCTTTGACAATGTGCCACATATGTGTATATGAATTGTGTTATTGGTTTATGAAATGAATGATGAAAATGATTTTTGAAAGGATATTGATTTTTGAAATGATATTATGGTTATAAAGTCAAGTTTCGAAAAAATGCCATTGAGGCAATATGTTTACGAATTGTAAAATGCATGATTATATGGGTTTGTAGTGGTCCCCTAAGTTAATTCAAGTGCACTTTGACAAAAGGTTTATCCCTCCTGCCCGCTAGTGGCATGGAGCTCCTTCATGGATTCCCATAAGTTCACAGCTACGCAAGACCAATAAGTGGGACTGCGATAGTACGTTCTGTTCATACGTGTTTATGATTTTTGATGTGCTCTGTGTTAACCAACTTGTTTAATGCTTGATTTATATTGCTTACAAATTGTTTGATGAATCAGAATTTGAAAAATATGTGTTTTATAATTCCATGTGAATTTTTACAATGGTTTTTCTTGTTACTAATTATAAAAATGTTACCCACGAGCTTTAAGCTTACCCCATACCAATTCCATCCAATCTTCAGGTGAGGAGCAAGAGATCGAGTAAGTTAAAAGTCATGGCATCACTTTGAGTCTGCATACTTTTGAATTTTGAGTTAGATTTTTAGAATATAAGGGTTTAGCTGCATTTCAAGTATCTTTTTTATTTTTGGTTTAAGAAGTAAATGATGTACTGTAGCTTGAAATGCCATTAAACCTTTTTAAAACTCTTACTTTTGATATTAATGAAATATATGTTCAGATTTGTCTATGATTTCTTCTTGTTTTTGCAAAGTATTTGTTTATGGAAATGAGAATAAGATTTTGAGAAACTATTTTTGGTTACGTTCTTATCCATTTTGTTTTTGGGTTGAATTGATGAATGTGCTTGAAGGATTTTAAGTTTGCATTTTAGTAAGATAAGTAGTTTAGGTTATGAGTTCTGTCACAGGGGTTTTCGCCACGGCGAAGCCAAGAGTTCGCCGCGGCGTAATTCACTCGAAGGAAATTCTATTTTTCTCGTGACGACTTTATCGCGGTAAAGTTATACTTGTTCGTCGCCACGTAATTAACCCAAATTTCTTCATTTTTGTTGCCGTGGTGAGTTCGCTGCAGTGAGACCAAATGGTTGTCGAGGCGAAGATAAAATTTCAGGATTTGTCGCGGCAAAGTCCAATCACTCGCCGCCGTGTAAAATTCTCGAAGGTTCTAGGGGATTTTCCAAATGTTCGCCGCGGCGAAGCCCACTTTTGCTCCTGAAGAATTCTTCTTTCAATTTTCAAATTCTAAGCCTCCCTCCACGCTCAAGCTTCATGATTCCATATCCGATGTTGGGCTCAAGAAACGGGGTCCAACATGCTATGGTATAAGAGCGACTAGGTTTAGGTCCAGGTGTAGGACTAGGTTTAGACATGAATGGGGTAGGTTAGGACACGAAATGAATATGCCTTGTTTTAAATTGTTTCATATGATTTGAAATTGTTTTATACGATTTGAACTGTTTTGCATACTCTGAAATTGTTTTGCATGAACTAAAGGTTTTCAATGGTTTTATATTGAAGGAGTGAAAATGCCACCTCGAAAGAGAGCTCAAGGAGCTATAACTCGATCTCATTCTCGCTAAAGGAGCATGAATGAATCCGATGTCCCGCAAGATGCTGGGACACACTCTGCTCCTAATTCGGAGGCACTTAGTGTGCAGCATGAAGTGCCACCGCCTCCACCTCCTATGCCTTAAGCAAACCCTCTAGATCCACGGTTCTTTCAAGCCTTTGCCCAGGCTTTCACTTATGTCATGGGCCAAGGGTCACAAGTGTCAGTTCCAGCTCCAGCGGAGAGGAGCGGGCAGTATGATAAGCTCCGCAAGTATAGAGCGATAGACTTTAATGGTACTACAAATCCAAAAGAGGCAGAAGCATGGTTGAAGAGAATTGAGAGAGTTCTGCTTCAAATGAAGTGCTCCGATAAAGAGAAGTTGGATTATGCAATTAGCTCGCTGCAAAGGGATGCACTTCATTGGTGGGAATCAATGCCCCACAGTCAGGTTATGCCTCAGGTGCTGTCATGGAGACATTTTGTGGAAGTGTTCAGGAAGAAGTACCTCTCCAGGATTTATGTACAAGAGAAGGCCAGGAAATTTCTGAATCTCACACAGCGAGACATGAGTGTGAGTGAGTATGAGCTGAAGTTCAATCAGCTTTCCCAATATGCGACCAACATCGTAGCAAATGAGGAAGATAAATGCCGTAAGTTTGAGGGAGGTTTCCATTTAGGGATCAAGGAGAAAGTCTTGATCCACAATTTCTATGACTACCAACAGTTGGTAGATGCCGCACTTCAGGCTGAGAAGCTAGAAAATATCAAGTATGAAGTGAGCAGGAAGAGGAAGAACCTGGAGAAATTTTCCAGAAAGAGGGTGAGTGCTCCAATACCTGAGAAGGGTGTGAAGTGTTCCCACACACAGAGTGAGGTGGGGAGTAGTGCCTCTATTAAGAACAAGCAAGCAAGGGCAGTGTCAGTGCAAGCCTCAACAGCAGGACGCAATAGTAGGCTGGAGATGAGCAGGAACATAAACCCCCAATGTGAGCATTGTGGGAAGCTACACAGGGGAGAGTGTTTCAATTTACAGGGGGCATGCTTTTGATGTGGAGAGAAGGGAAATATGATCAGGGACTATCCCCAAGTAACAAGGCAAGAGGGGTCACCGTTGCAAGCCCCAAGGAGAGCAGAAACAGTGGGAATCAGACCAGTCACTGAAGTGGGCAGTTCTGGAGCTGTAAGGAAGGCTATTCCTCCAAGAAGGCCAAGGGGTCAGGCACAGGCAAGGGTGTTTGCCATGAAAAGGGAGGAAGCTACACTCGCACCTGAAGTTCTCACGGGTATAGCTCAATTACTTAATTCTGAAGTATATGTTTTGATTGATTCTGGCTCCACGCATTCATTTTTTTCTGCAAGTATGATGTTGCATGCTATGAATTCAGTGCCTTTGAATAGTCCTTTGCTTGTTTGTACACCTCTAGGGAGGAATGTGATAATCAGTAAAGTGTATAAGGGTTGTGAACTCTTCATTGATGGTGCTAGACTGGTAGTGGACCTCCTACCTCTAGACTTAAAGGGCTTAGATGTTATACTGGGAATGGATGCTATGAAGAAGTATCAGGAGAAGTTGGATTATGGCTTTAAGGAAGTGGAATTTGATTTGGGCAACAGAGAGAAGGTGATTTTCAGGGGGGACAGGAGAGTACCATCGCCAAGAATTATTTTTGCTTTGTTAGATGACAAGATGATGAAAAAGGGGTATGATGTTGTGGATGCTGATGTGAATGAAGGGAGGTTAGAGGATTTTTTGATTGTAAGGGAATTTCCTGATGTGTTCCCAAAGGACTTACTTAGTTTGCCACCGGTGAGGAAAATCGAGTTTTCCATCGACTTGATTCCTAGAACCGCCCCTATTTCTATACCCCCATATAGAATGGCTTCAGTTGAGTTGAGAGAGCTTAAGGAATTGTTAGAGAAGGGATACATACGGCCGAGTTCATCACAATGGAGAGTGTTGGTTCTGTTTGTTAAGAAAAAGGATGGAACATGACGGATGTGTATCGATTACCGAAGACTCAACAGGGTGACTGTTAAGAATAAGTATCCTCTGCCTCGAATTGATGATCTGTTTGATCAGCTGCAGGGAGCAATGGTCTTTTCCATTATTGATCTCAGGTCGGGCTATCATCAGCTCATCAAGGAGTCTGATGTGAGTAAGACAGCCTTTAGGACTCATTACAGGCATTATGAGTTCCTAGTTATGCCTTTTGGTTTGACCAATGCTCCAGCTGCATTTATGGATCTTATGAATAGGTTCTTCAAGGAGTATTTGGATCAGTTTTTTATAGTGTTTATCGATGACATTCTGGTGTATTCCAGGAGTGAAGAGGAACATGAGGAACATCTCAAAATAGTATTGCAGACACTGAGGGAGAAGGAGCTTTATGCTTCAGCAAATGTGAATTTTGGATTCATGAGGTGATATTCCTTGGACATGTGATTTCTAAAGATGGGGTACGTGTTGATCCGAGGAAGGATGAAGTAGTGGTGAATTGGTATGCACTAAAGACAGTGACAGAAGTGAGGAGTTTTTTGGGTCTGGTAGGATATTATAGGAGATTCGTTAAAGAATTTTCTATAATAGCTGCTCCGATGACCAAGCTATTGAGGAAGAATCAGAAATTTATCTGGAGTGAGGAATGTCAGAAAAGCTTTGAGGAGCTCAAGCGTAGATTAACAAGTGCTCCAGTTTTGATTTTGCCTACTGGAAATGAGAGTTATATAGTGTACAGTGATGTTTCGAGAAAGGTTTTAGGATGTGTGTTGATGCAGGGAGACAGGGTGATAGCTTATGCTTCGCGGCAACTGAAGCCATATGAGTTTAATTATCTGACCCATGATTTGGAATTGGCAGCAGTGATTTTTGCCTTGAAGATTTGGAGACATTATCTGTATGGAGTTCAGACGAAGATTTATACGGATCACAAAAGTCTCAAGTATCTGTTGAGTCAGAAAGAACTAAATTTGAGACAGAGAAGAAGGTTAGAGCTAATTAAGGATTATGATTTGTTGATTGAGTATCATCCAGGAAGAGAAAATGTACTGGCGGATGCCTTAAGTAGGAAATCATCAATAGCCCACATTCAGACAGTTTATCTGCCTTTATTAGAAGAGATGGCTACGCTTAGAATAAGTTTGAAACAGGAAGAACCTGAGTGTATGGTTGCTACTTTCAGAGTAAGACCAATACTCAGGGAGCAGGTTATAGAGTTAAAAGCATAGGATGCAGAATTAAGCCAGCTACGAGAAGAAATTTATAATGATAAGAAGTCTGAAGTGGTAATGAGGGATGATAGACTCATGACTGTCAGAAATACGCTTTGTATCCCGAATGTTAAGGAGGTGAAGGATGAGATATTGGATGAGACATACAATACGCCTTATGCTATGCACCCAGGTAGCACCAGAATGTATAGGGATTTGAGAGAGCATTTCTAGTGGAAAGGTATGAAAAGGGACGTAGCAGAATATACAAGGAAGTGTCTAGTGTGTCACCAAGTTAAGGCTAAACACCAGACACCTTCAGGAAAGTTAAGGCCATTGTCCATTCCTGAATGGAAGTGATAAAGGGTGACTATGGACTTTCTGATTGGTTTGCCCAAGACCAGTAGGAAGCATGATGCCATATGGGTTATTGTTGATCGTCTGACGAAGTCAGCCCATTTTCTGGCAATTAAACAGACCGATTCCCTTCGTGTGCTGGCAAAGAATTATATTGATGAGATAGTAAGATTACATGGGATTCCAACTTCCATAATTTCTTACAAGGATCCTCGGTTTTCTTCGAGATTCTGGGGAAGCTTGCAAGAAGCTTTGGGAACCAAGTTGAATTTTAGCACTGCTTTTCACCCCCAGATAGATGGTCAATCTAAGAGGACCATTCAGACCCTAGAGGGAATGCTCAGGGCATGTGTGATGGACTTCAAAGGAGCTTGGGACGAGCATTTGCCATTGGTCAAATTTGCTTACAATAATTCGTACCATTCGAACATTCAGATGACTCCGTATGAGGCAATATATGGAAGGAGGTGTAGAACTCCGATATGCTGGGATAAAGAAGGAGAAAGGAGACTGATAGGGCCAGAGTTGCTTCAGATGACAATGGAAAAGGTCAACTTAGTTAAGCAACGGCTTAAGGCAGCTCAGGATAGAATGAAGAACTACACCGATCATACCAAAAGGAAATGGAATATGAAGTCGGTGAGAAGGTCTTCCTTAAAACATCTCCTTGGAAAGGATTCATGAGGTTTGGCAAGAAAGGCAAGTTGAGCCCGAGATATGTGGGTCCTAATGAAATTCTTGAGAGGATTGGACAGCTAGCCTATAGGTTGGCGTTGCCACAAGAATTGTCTCAGATACATGATGTTTTTCCTGTTTCCATGTTGAGGAGGTACAGGTCGGATCCATCCCACATCATTCAGACCACTGAGGTTCAGTTGAGGGATGATTTGACTTATGAGGAGATTCCAGTGGAGATTTTGGACACCAAAGAAAAGGTTCTCAGGAACAAGACGATTCAACTAGTAAAATTCCTATGGATAAACCATTTGGTAAAAGAGGCCACGTGGGAGCCACTGGAAGCCATGAAGGAGAAGTATCCATACCTCTTCGATGACTCAGGTAATAATTTCGAGGACAAAATTTTTTTAAGAGGGGGAGAAATGTTAGACCCCGAAATTTTTTTTATTATTTATTTATTTTATTAAGCATGATTTGAATAAATTTTGTGGTCTTGTTAGATAAATCATTTTATTTGGAGTTTAATTAATATGTCAAGTTTTGGGAGGATTTTATTTCATGGATTGATGGAATTAAAGTGTTAATATTGTAAGGTGATATAAGGGCATTTTTGGAAGATCACTAAAAGCTAAAAGGCGAAGGCATTATGTGGAAGGGCATAGTGGACTTTGCTCATTCATTTAGGGTATTAGTGAAAGAAGTAATTGTAGTATTTTTAGGGAAGCAAATATCGTGAGTGGAAGAAGAGAAAAGGAGAAGTGGAGAAAAAAAGAAAAACAAGCTAGGGATTTAGAGATTCTTGAAGAGCTTAAAGAATTTGAGGCTAAAACAAGTAAGTATGAGCATTAACCCTTCTTGATTGTTAGATGAAGCATATTTAGGGATGGTTAGAAGTGAAAGTAATTGTTGATAAATGGTTTATGTTAATGTTTTAATGTTTGGTTAATGATCAAAAGTAGATTATGAATTTACTATGAATGATATTGGGTTGGAATGAAGTTGAAAATGAAGTAGAAGAGATGGTTTAGGGTTAATATGGGTTTATGTAAAAAGTGGGAAGTTAAAAACTGGAAAAAGTAGCAAAACATGTCTTCGGAGCATGTTTTTGGACAAGTTCGCCGTGGCGAACTTCTAGGTTTCGTCACGGTGAACTAAATTTTTCTGCACGAACATACTTTGGTATTTTGGGAATAACTTTTGGTGTAGTTATCCAAATAGACTGATTTTTGATTTTTTGTAAACTAGAGACATAGAGATAGAAATTATATGAAGGAAACGAGCCTAAATTCAGTCTCTAAGTATTTAAAGTTAGGGATGGAAGCTGAACATAGAATTTTGTTTCAGCATAAGGAATAGTTTAGATTGTTGAGGTATGACTTTCCGATTTCTAAACCAAATTGAATGAAATTTTGGTCATTGTTTAAGGAAATCAAGTGAGGAAAGAGAGGTAAGAGGAGCAAGAGCAAAGACATTCCTAAGCAAGTTTCTAAGCAAGAATTTCAAGGTGGGTTACACTTTTATAATTAAGTAATAAGCCCCTAATGTTTCTTCCAAACCAAGAAAGTTTGAAATGTTTTCAATTGTGTTATAAATGTGCCGTTAAGGTTTCTTGAATGCTTTGACAATGTGCCACATATGTGTATATGAATTGTGTTATTGGTTTATGAAATGAATGATGAACATGATTTTTGAAAGGATATTGATTTTTGAAACGATATTATGGTTATGATGTCAAGTTTCGGAAAAATGCCATTGAGGCAATATGTTTACGAACTGTGAAATGCATGATTATATAGGTTTGTGGTGGTCCCCTAAGTTAAATCAAGTGCTCTTTGACAAAAAGCTTCTCCTCCCTGCCCGCTAATGGCATGGAGCTCCTTCATGGACTCCCACAAGTTCACAGCTACGCAAGACCAATAAGTGGGACTGCGATAGTATGTTCTATTCACGGCTACACAGGACCCGTATGAAAAATGTGTAGTACGTTTTGTTTTGGATCTACCCAAACGACTCTGGATGTGCCTACGTGTTTATGATTTTTGATGTGCTCTGTGTTGGCCAACTTGTTTAATGCTTGATTTATATTGCTTACAAATTGCTTAATGAATCAGAATTTGAAAAATATGTGCTTTATGCTTCCATGCGAATTTTTACAATGGTTTTGCTTGTTACTGGTTATAAAATTGTTACCCACGAGCTTTAAGCTAACCCCCTCCCAATTTCGTCCCATCTTCAGGTGAGGAGCAAGAGATCGAGTAAGTCAAGAGTCATGGCATCACTCTGAGTCTACATACTTTGGAATTTTGAGTTAGGTTTTTAGAATTTAAGGGTTTAGCTGCATTTCAATTATCTTTTGTATTTTTGGATTATGAAGTAAATGATGTATTGTGGCTTGAAATGTCATTAAACCTTTGTAAAACTCTTGCTTTTGATATTAATGAAATATATGGTTGGATTTGTCTATGATTTCTTCTTGTTTTTGCATAGTATCCATTTATGGAAATGAGAATAAAATTTTGAGAAACTGTTTTTGGTTACGTTCTTATCCAATTTATTTTTGGGTTAAATTGATGAATGTGGTTGAAGGATTTTAAGTTTGCATTTTAGTAAGATAAGTAGTTTAGGTTATGAGTTCTGTCACAGGAGTTTTCGCCGCGGCGTAATTCATCCGAAGGAAATTCTATTTTTCTCGTGGTAACTTCGCCGAGGCGAAGTTATACTTGTTCGTCACAGCGTAATTAACCCGAATTTCTTCATTTTTGCTTACGTGGTGAGTTCGCAGTGGCGAGACCAAATGGTCGCCGCGGCGAAGATAAAGTTTCAGGATTTGCCTCGGAAAAGTTCAATCACTCGCCGCGGCGTAAAATTCCCGAAGGTTCCAAGGGATTTTCCAAAATGTTACCACAGTTCGCCGTGGCGAATATCGCCTTTGCTTCCGAAGAATTCTTCTTTCAATTTTCAAATTCTAAGCCTCCCTCCACACTCAAGCTTCATGATCCGATGTCCAATGTTGGAATCCAGAAACGGGGTCCAACACATTCAAAGATGTACCAATGAATTCTTTGACACCATGCTTTCGTAACAAATCAATGGAAGCCTTGGGTGCAGTCACTCGGTATAGTAGTATCATCATCTCTTGGGATAATTTTAATAAAGCTTCTCCCTGAGCTGGAGGTGGGGGAAAATGTGGTGCATAATTTTCATGTCCATTTAGCCCAGAGGGTTCAGATACAAATGGATAAGATCGCGCAGGATTATTACTTTCAATAGCCTCATTAGATCTTTCCATACTTGAATCCAGAACCAAAACATGGGACAAACCACATTAAGTCAAGCACAAACTCTTATATGCATGTACCAGCAATATCTAAGCTCTGATTGGGCCAGAATCGCCTATACCATGCTCTGATACTACCAAATTGTGACACCTCAATACCCTATAGGAGGATTTACGGACGCACATAAAACAAACCTAGACAATCCAGCAATTCCCAGAGATAAGGCAAATATACATCACATTTCATATTCCAAGGTGGTTTACACAAGTCACAAATTACACATATCATATCCATACATTATAAAAAATCTCATCATACGTTATGGTTAGTAAAGGCCATTCATATATGCTGTAAAATTCCTTCGTAATATTTATGAATGCAATACAATGTTTACATACAAAATCTTCCAAAAGGTTACTCGTCCTTCTTTGGCCATCATGGTTGTCCCAACCTTAACCCTGTCTATCAAGACCTACACGGAGGAAAAACCACCATGCTAAGTATGTAGCTTAGTGGGGAATAATGATACAAAATGGTGACTACTCGCAGCAGTTGCCTAGTATCCTCATCCAAACGATTCATGATATTTAAGTAATGGAAAATACAATATAAAAAAAAGTCATGAAATATCTTAATACACATAACAATATTTGAATATGAAATTTAGAGATTATTTAGAATACAATTTTTCATCAAAACAAAACAAATATCAGAACATCTACAAAATTTCCTGTTAATTTCTTCAGACATGGATAACGGGAATATAACAGAAGATACCTATGATTGGTATCTACAGAAGAGGAAATAGCCTATAAAATAGAAGAGACGTAAGTTTCTAAAACAAAAGACACTGTAGTGTCTCAAAACAAGAGCAGCTACAAACCCTTCTAGGCATGCCTGTGTACTCACAACTAAGACTTGGTGGGTTAAAACTAATCATTAGAGCATTATAATTACATTTTAGAATCACATTATAGATTAATAAATTCATAACATACAAATTCATTCCTTTATGCTTGCATTATAATTTGAAAACATTTATCGTGCCCAATCTTCTTTAATATGCTTTATGATCATGTTTCTTTTCAATAATACATAAATGAAATAATTAAGGTATACACAAATTACATGCATCATGAGTCTCATATTACCCTCATAAGTGGCTTTGTTAAGTTTCATGACATCCAAAAATAGGTTCAGATAAAGATCAGTAGCATCCGGGTGAGGAAAATTCATGTTTGGGCTAAGCACAAGGTGAGTCTGAAAAAAGACAACTAAAATAGTCCAGTAGCAAATTACACGACAGTCTCTACTTGTTTTGAAATTTTCAGATGGAAAACATTAAACTTAGGCTTCTAGGAGTTCTCAAAATTTTTCCCCCATTTCTTTAATTTCCATATCATCAAAGATCAGTCAATTTGGACTTATAAGTCATGCGATAAGCATCACATAACACAAGCTCCTCCAATATAGGGGCAGCATCAGGTCAACATTTTCAATCTCAATTTCCAATATCATAAAGTTAGAATTAGGTATGTTTCTCTCTAGTTATTTTTATTGCTATGTCTTAAGTTTCATCTCCAATTGGAATCACCCAATTTAGAGGTCTGTAGTCTGAGTTATATCCAAAACAATGGTACTGGTTCGAGTGAACCGAG